>VNJR01002770.1:0-215377 GCA_008042585.1 Drosophila punjabiensis | reverse complement strand
CGGTGCATTTGCATCGATAAAAAGTAAAACAGCAGATTTTTTAAACCAGTAAAATGCTTAATATCTTCTAGAAATATCATTCTTCAATAAATCAAAGGGATTTATAAAACACCTTGCCTATTTTTAATTAAAAAAAAAATTTATGAAAAAATCGAATTTTACACCGTGCCAACTAATTAGAAAGATTTTAAACTTGCATGAAATTTTTTTGTTTTTCCTGTTATTTATCAACCAAAATAGTATACTTTTATTTATTTTGCCATTTATGATTGGTATTAGCCAACTTTTGATGTCAGGATACTCCGAAATCTGGCCAGGACCAAGTCAAAAATCCTTTTCTTGAATTAATCGTCTATGACAATGTATAGACTCCTTTAGTATAGACTCCTTTATATATACCGAAAATAACCATTTAAGGCCATTTAGGCCAAATCCATAAACCATAGTTTAGAAATAGCTAGACTTTCAGAAGAGTTTAGGCGGGTTACACGAAAGCCATGTTGAATTAAAAGGTTTAAATGTCCATCATATATCTGGCCATACCTACTTAATTATATGCATTATTATTATTTTAATCTTGATTATATATGCTCTACGTAAGTGTAGTGTAAGCAGACGTTTACAAGCCATAACCTTTGAAGGCCATTTACCAAATGTGTAACAGTAAAACTAAATGAAGAAAATATTGTACTTTTTATCATATTCATTTTACAAAATTATAAAACCCAATTATTATTTTTGTGGCCCTTGGCAGAATGTTCAAACATGAACACAAATTTATTGTTAATAAATAAATATATATATATAAGCCAATATAGCCGCCTGAAAATGTAAGGTGAGCCCCGCGGGTAAAGTGCCGCGTTTGCAGTTTCCCACAGGGAAATGCATGGCCACTGCGTTGGTCTTTTTATATATATAAGAAATTCAATGTTAACTTTAAGTAGGGAATAAAATAAATAAAGACAGTTTGAAATCATAACTCAACGATGTAAGACGTGTTTTCATTTAACATTGTTTTTACAGGTTTGTTGATTGCTTATCTCGAAAGTTTCCCGCGGCGCAGAGTGTTCGCTTTTGCCCACTCGAAATGCCTTACAACATTCATTTTCTTTTTATAAACACCTGAATAAGAGTGATTATTTTTAGCCTTGGCAGAGTCCGTGAAGGTCGTTCACATTTTATTGATCGCATGGGGCGGGGGCGGAGGCGGAGATGGGGCGTGGGTGTGGGCGTGTCAGAGCTGAGCTGTCAACGCCCACAGCCGCATCGGTCAATAAATAAAAATAAGTGTATCAAATTCGATTATTTCGTTGAATTAACCAGATAATATATATTTGATATATATAGAATTTTAGATGTTGTGTATAATTATTTATATTCCATATATACAAGAAATAAAAACAACATTGTTCGCTTAACACTACCACTTCGCTACTAATTGACTAAAATGTTGTGAGCAATTCCTCCTGGATGCTGTTCGATCGAAGTAGTTGAGTAGGTGTCGGTCCGCCGGCGACCGTGTTCAGGACCTTGGACGATGTGGCCGTGGCATTCTTTAGGTCATGGTACTCATCGCAGAACGTCTAAAGAAATCATCACGTCATGAAACATGTTGTTATTTGTTTGTCTTTCACAAGAGAGAGTCTTTTTATTTATTACCTTTAGACGGCTGCCCAAGAAGATGGCACGTTCGCGCTTCCTAACCATGTAGTCGGACGACATGAGCCACCTGTGCTCCAAGCAATCTTCGGTGTATGGTCGTTTTCTGAAGTGTATCAAATGTGTAAACATAAATTATGTTAATAGATATGTTGGTAATAAACTATAAATGACCCTGCTCTATATTATTGTTGATGGAAAATAAATATTCAAAGTCATATGACAGCTTTTACTTTGAATCAAAAGATTTACTCACGTGGGATGGCGCTTGAAGAGCAGCATTATGAATCTGGTGGCCTCGGGAGTGACTTCCTTGAACAGATTCTCGAATCTGTAGCGCACAAAGGAGATGTTCTGCTTGGTCTCGTACTCGTCGGCGCCGCGGAATGCACTGCATCCGGACAGGAGCAAGTAGGTGAGGGCACCCACCGACCAGATGTCGCTCTGCGGGAATATCGGCTCGTCGTTGATCATCTCGGGCGGCTGGAAGTCCAGGGATCCGCATGGCGTAACCTTAACGCCCAGCTTGTTGACCTTCTTGGCCGATCCGAAATCGACCAGCTTCACCTGAATGGAGCGCACCGAGGCCATCACCACGTTGTCGGGCTGGATGTTGAGGTGGCAGTAGCCGCGCCAGTGCAGGTACTGCAGGGCATCCAGCAGCTGGGTGATCACAGTGGCCACCATCTGCTCGGAGTACTCATGCCGGCTGCTAAAGTAGGTGAGCACATCGGCGCCCTGGAGCTTCTCCATCACAAAGATGGCAATGGGCACGTTCAGGGGCTTGTAGGCGCTAAAGAGCGCCGGGATGCGTTCGTGGCGCAGGGTCTTGAAGTTGTCGAACTCCGCCACCACATTGTCCTCGTTTTCGTCGGTCACCTCCAGGATCTTGGCCACCACGACTGTGTCGGTGGACTTCTGGATACCCTTGACAATGGTGCTGAATTCACCGCGGGCAATCTCCGAGATGAAGCTGTACTTGTCGCTAACCGAGGAGTCGGTTACCCAGTTGGGCGGCTCGCGCTCGCAGTGGTAGTCGGTGTGCACGCGCTCCTCCTCGGGCACCACCTCGTGCCCGTTCTCGGTGAGCTGCTGTAAATGCTTCATGGCCTTGGTGATGTGGATCTTGGGGGCGTCGGCTCCCGAGGTGGACGCAGACACGGGTATGCCCATCTCGCTCCAGCCGATGCGGTTCTTGGAGGCCAGTCGGAACTGGTAGCTGGTGTTCGGCTGCAGGTCGTGCAGCAGGTAGAACTCGTGGTCGATGTTGTCCGCCACCGTGGTCCAGGCATCGCAGTTGCTCAGCTTGTACTGCAGGCTGTAGCACAGCACCGTGGAGTGGCCATCGTCGCGGGGCTGCTTCCAGCGAAGCAGAATCTCGGATCCACTGTTGGCGGATATTTCCGGCGAATCGGGGGCATCGGGCAGAGTGGCCACCACGATGCGGCAGCGTGCCACAGTCTGGCCCACCTTGTTCCTGGCCACCACCTTGTACACTCCCACATCGAAGTGCAGGGCTGGCTCGAAGCGCAAGATGGAGCGACCGTCCTCGTCCACGGATATCTTGATCCTCTTGCTCTCGGAGAGAACCATGTCGTTCTTGAACCATTGCACACACGGCTTGGGATCGCCCACGGCGAAGCAGTGGATGTGACTGGGCTGATTCTCGGTTATGGCAATCGTCTGGGGCTTCTCGCGGAAGAATGGTGGGTAGCCCTCCCGCTGGGTCTCGATCATGGCATCAGCCTCGGTGTACTCATCCAGACGGGGTCCCAGCTCCGTGCGCAGGCGACGGATCGAGTACGAATCGTTGGCGGCATACATGCTGATGCGGCTCCGGGTGCGCTCGTCATCGATCTCCTCGTCCATGATGTCGGTGAAGCGACGTCTCTCGCGAATCACGGGCAGCTGCAGAAAGAGAGTAAGATGGTCAATGAACTGAGTAACTTTTCCATTTGTGACATGAATACTTACAGACCAGTCCACGGAATCGTTCAAGGCAAATGAAGGGGATCGTCGATGAGCCACCTTCATGTACTCACGCAATCTCACGGGGAAGTTGACATCTCGCAGCTGCAGAAGATACGTATCGGGGCCGTATTGGTAGCTAAAAAATAGAGTATTGTTGTTAGTGGTCATCTCTTCTAAAGGATCGTCGCCTAGATAAGACTTACTGGCTCTCCGACTGAATCAGGCCCAGCTCGTAGTCAGGATGCAAGTATTTGGAAACGACTTCTTCGCGCTTTGCCCGCTTCCTTGGCTCCGGCAGCGGCTCTGGAGTGTTCTCCGGCGTGTACACGTGACCCGGGGGATAGACCATCTTGGATGGATGCTGGAAGCAGCCGCTGAGGCGGCGCCTGCGGAAGTAGTTCTTGCAGGAGGCATTGGCATACCAGTCCCTGAAGTGGTCGTAGTAGTTCCTCAGGCGATCGGTGTTGATCTGGTAGTCATGGTCGTGCGCCTGGCGGTCCAGCATGAAGAACCACGGATGCTTCAGAGCAGTCTTCACATCCATACGTTCCTCGGGGCTGTAGAGCAGCAGGCGGCTGATGAAGTCACGGCCATCGTCCGAGATGTGAGTCCAGATCTCGTCCTTAAAGTCCCAGCGGCCTTCACGAATCTTGGTCAGGGTCTCCCTGTCGTCGATGCCCAGGAAGGGATTGTGACCGCCCAGCAGGACGTAGGTGATCAGGCCGACGGTCCACATATCATGTGAGAAGTTGACTCCCTCCTTGTTCACGACTTCGGGCGAGACGAACTCCGGCATGCCATAGTCCAAGGTAGACAGGTTGTGCCTGTTGATTTTCCTCGACAAGCCAAAGTCAGACACCTTGATGTAGTCACCGCCGACCACAGAGATCAGCAGATCCTTGATCTGTGATTACACAATAGGAAACAAGTATTAGATCAGCTCTAAAAGCATTGTTACTACTTAGTTTCTCACCGTAAGTCCCATGTGACCCACACCCATTTCGTGCATGTGCTCCAGGCCCCACAGCGTCTGCCGGATGTAGTGGGCGATGTCGCGCTCCGTGTAGTAGTCCCGCCTGAGCAGGTTATCTCTCACCAGCTCGCCGCCGGCAGCCAGCTCCATGATCAGAGTCACGCTGCGATCGGTGTCGTAGGCATCGTACGGACGGATCAAGTGCTTGTGATTGAACATGTTCATCATCTCCAGCTCGTTGAGCATGAATGGACGCAGCTCTGGCCGGCCATACATGATCTTGGCGGCATAGTTATCGCCAGTGGCTCGCTCCACGGCGTGATAGGTGATACCTTGGGTTCCGCGGCCCAGCTCATCGCCAATGTCGTACTTGTCCTGGTAGCGCAGTTGCTTGGAACGAACGTACGGATGTCTGCCGTAGGTCTTGTAGATATACTGATCCTCGTTCTCCTCAATGTGCACTGTGACCGAGGTGCTAATGGAGCCAGCAATGTTCCTGGCGCTGATGGAATACAGGCCACCGTCCTTGATGATGGAGTCGTGAATCGAAAGCACATAAATATCCGGGTCATAGGAGCTGATCTATAAGACGTTAAATACTTTGTTAGTTTTATTTTAAGATGAAAATTTAATGGCTTTCACCTTGATGCGAGAAGAATCGGCAATGGGCTTCCAGTCCTTGAACCAATGCACTTCCGGCAGTGGAATGCCCACCAGCTTGGCCTCGATCCTGCCATTCTTGCGGGCCATGATAAAGGTCTCATCCGGTCGCTTCAGGAAGCGAGGATGCTCAGCAATCTCCAGCCTCACCCGTTGCCTGGCCTCGCCATGCTCATTGGTGGCCACAGCCTCATACCAGCCAACATCGCGGTCTAGCATTCTGTTAGATAAAATATAAATCAATAAATATAATTCTTTAAATAAATTATATAGCTTTAAACTCACTTGTTGATGAAGAGCGTGGCCTGACCATTTCGAGTGTAGCTCTGATCAAACCTGCCACCCGACTCGATGAGCATGTCATCAAAGTAGTAAGTCATCTTTGGCTTGGGGTAGCCGTAGACGAACCACATTAGCTCCGTGTTGTGCTCCTTGACTCCGTAGCTTATGTCATTTTCGCGCAGCAGGAATCTGTAAGATTAAACCAATGTTTAATACAGAAAAAGGAAAGAATATATTCGAGTATTTACTGAGGAGCCTGTGCCAGGCCATCGTGAGGGGGTCTCTCAATGTCAAAGTCCTTGGGGAAGTAGGGCGAAGTCTCTGGCCTGAAATCTGTGCCCGGTGGCAGGTATGTATAGGTTTTCGGTGGATCTGGTACCAATTTTTGCCTGCAAAATAATCAATATATATGACTTCAGATATGCTTTGGATATGGTTATATTATCCCACCTGTAAGTCTGCGTGTAGGGACTGGGATCGCTCACACCAAACTTGTTCTCCACTCGCACCCGGAATCTGTAGTCCCTGAAGGGCTCCAGGTTGCGGATGTCGCAGGCACAGCTGCGCACGCCAGTTCTGAGAGTGCGCCAATCACCCTCGGGCAGATCCATCATTTCGATCTGAAGTTTGATTACGTTATTTTAATCCCTACATAGAATCTATGCTGTCAACTCACCTGGTAGGTGATGGGGTAACGGGGAGTCAATGGCACCGATGGATTCCAAGACAAGAGCAAGCCGCGATCGGTCATACGAGAAATAATGGGACCCTCCGAGAGCGGTGGGGGAGCACCGGACTTTTTGTACTTCTTGAAGTCGGTATACTGGTCCTCCAAGGGCTTCTGCTGGCTGTCCAGAGCTGCGTTCATATTAAAATATTAGAAGAGTTCTCGAAATTAGTTATTCAGAACTTACAGTCGTAGAAGAGTTCGGCATGGCAGATGTCATCGCCGTAGGGATTGAAAATGCGGCAGGAATAGCGGCCCACATCGTACTCGGTCACATTTTTGATGGTCAGCCTGAGCAGGCCATTGGGCTCGATGTCGATGAGGAAGCGGTCCGAGGGGAATAGTTTCTGGTCGTTCTTGAACCACTCCACCTCGGGCTCCGGATATCCCGTGGCGCAGGCGGTGAACTTGGCAGCCATGCCCTCATAGATATCACAGTCGCCGATCTTCTTGAGGAATACTGGAGGCTCCGAGCGTGAGTGCTTCTTACTATAAAAGAAAAGATTGATTAAAAAAGGATCAAGTGGCTTTAGAGCCTTCTCTTACATCTCATTAACGATGTCGAGGCGTCCTTGGGTGATGTCCTTGCCCTCCCTGTTGCTGGCAATGCACTTGTAGACACCTTGGTCGTCCTTTCCGCAGTTGTTGACAATCAGCATGTGATGATCGCCATCGTTCTTGACGCTGTACTTGTCGGACTTGGTGGGAATGGGCTTGTCCTGGAAGTACCACACCAGCTCCGGATACGGAACTCCGGAGACAGTCACCGGGATCTTGGCATTGTTGCCGAATACCTGCTGCTGGTCGGAAATCTTTTGCGTAAACACCGGCGGCTTGTAGACCTTGCGGACATTAGCATTGCAGGCGGACGAGTCCTCGCCCAAAGGATTGGCCAGAAGGCAGGTGTAGTTGCCAGAGTCAGCGGCCTCGGCCGGCTTAATAGTCAGTCCAATGTGCTTGCCATCGCAAGTCATCAGCAGCCGCTCGTTGGGAGTCAGAGTAACGCCATCCTTGGACCAAATAACCTCGGGCATGGGGTTGGCAATGAACGGAGCGGACAGCACCAGCTCCTGGCCCTCGTCGGCGTTGACATCCCGCAGGGCAGACACAAACTGAGGTGCCTCCTCGGCGGCAGTTTCATCGGCCTTGGGCGCCACATAGAGCTTCGCCTTAGAGGCCGTCGAACCCTCGGGATTTTGGGCAATAACTTCGTACAGTCCGGAGTCGCCGGGAACCGTCTTCTCAATGATTAGGCTCGTGCTCTTGTCCGGATTCTCCACAATGGAAATGTGGCCCTGGTCGGGCTTGATTTCGTGCCCATTGTGGAACCATTGCAGTTTCGGTTGGGGGAAGCCAACCACCTTGACGTCCATCTTGACGGGGAAGCCCTCGATGCTGGAGGCATCCTGCAGCTCGGCCACAAACGCCGGCTTCGACTCCCTCGGTACGATCTCCACCTTGGACACACCCTCAATCTCGCCACCCTTGTTGGCAATCAAACACTTGTACACTCCGGCATCCTGGGGCTGAGCTTCATCAATGCTGCGTAGGAGGAAGAGAAGGGAAATAATATTCGAAATATTCTTCAGAATGGAAGTTGCTTACATCAAACCAATCTGACCATTGGGGCTGTTGATGAAGTTAATTTCCGGGCTTGGACGCAACAGCATTCCGTCCTTGTACCATTTGACCTCTGGGGCTGGAAAGCCGGTGACCTGAGCCTCCAGCTTCAGAGGCTCACCCACGACGACAGTTTGGCCGGTGATGGGCTTAAGGAACTTGGGCTGCATCTCCTCGGCTGCAAGGAAAAGGTTTTCTTAGATTTTATACAAAATATACAAATTTCATGAGCTTACGCTTAACAGCCACGGCACACAGGGCCACTTTCTCGCCATGAGGATTAGAAATAATCAGCTTGTAGGCTCCCGAGTCGTTGGGCTGGCAATTGTTGATCTCCAGCTTGACCAGGCCATCGGGACTTGTGGATAATTTCACACTGAAAAAGGGATACAGCATAAGTGTCTCATACAAGTACTCTTCCTAAAATACTCACCTCTCGCTCGGCTTAACCTCGTCGCCGTCCTTGAGCCACTGAACAGTGGGCAGGGGGCTTCCATCGACACAGCACTCCAGGACAAGGGGCTCACCCTGCAACACGTCCAGAGCATTGTCCAGCTTCTTCACAAAGCTGGGTGCGAGGGCCAGTAGTCCCAGCTTGAAGGGTGCCTTGGTCACTCCAATTTCGTTGGTGGCCACACAGGTGTACTGGGGGATAGTGAAGCATTTGAAAACTATGCCATTATGGATCGAGTTATAGACCTACCGCTCCCACATCGCTTTCCCTGAATGTCTTGATGTCAAACACACTCTCGATTTGGTCGGTTCCCTTCTTGGTGTCCTCCTTGCTGTACAGCTTGTCCTTGCTCGGCTTGTTCACCGCCTCGTAGTTGATGGGCTTGTCGTCCTTAAGCCACTCGACAGTTGGCATTGGAACGCCATGCACCAGAACCTTGGTAGAGACAGGCCTGAAGTCGTGAATGCTCTGGCTCTCGGGCTGCACAATAAAAGTGGGCTTCTCCACTGCGGAAATTTAGACTTTGATTAGCACTATTAGGAATAGCTTTGCGAAGAGGAAATACCCACCAAGTACGTTCAGATTGAAGTCCACCGTGGACCTTCCCTCGCTGTTGACCGCCGTGATTGTGTACTTGCCATCCTCGGAGGGAGAAACGGCCTGGAAGACCAGTCGGTACTTGTCGGCATCGACGTCGGCGATGACCTCACAGTTCTCGTTGTTGCACAGATTCTCGTTGCCACGGGTCCAGGACACCTTGGGTTTCGGATTGGCCTGGACCAGAGCCTCGAAGCAAATGGTGTCGCCCGGCAGGCACTTGCGATCATCCAGTCCAGAAATCTCTGGCTTGGCCAGCACATCGATCCAGCCACTCGTGGCCAGCTCACCGAACTTATTCTTCACCTTCAGTTCATAGCGTCCAGAGTCCTTGATGTCAGCCTCCAGGATGTTCAGAGTGCACGTGTACAGAACCAGGCCATTCTCAATGTCCTTCTTCTCCACCTTCAGCTTGAGGTTGTTGCTCTCCTTGACAGGCTGGCCATCCTTGAGCAGGACGATTTCGGGAGCTGGATCGGCGGTAAACACAACTGGCTCGGAAACCTTGTCGCCTTTGTTGACCTTGATGTCCTTGAGTCCGGGTCCTGATGTTAGGATGGGCTTGCGGTATTCGGCAATACCTTTGGTGGGAAATAGTTAATAATATAAAACAACAAACTTCCTTAAGATTCACATACCCGACAAAGAGAGATCTCCCTGATGAGACTTCTCGCCACACTTGTTCTGTATGACCACCTTGTACTCTCCTGCATCCACCAGATCCAGTGACTCCACCTCCAGCTTATAATGATCCTACACATGGTATGGGAATACTTCAGATTAAATGCTTATGTTAAGAGTTAGGGAACACGAACCCCGTCAACAGTGATGGCCGTATGTTTATCGGCAGTTATGGGTTTTCCGTCGTGATACCATATAGCTTCGGGCTTGGGTATACCCGTGGCTATAACTTCGTACTTCAGGGGAACGCTCTCGTAGCTGTGCTGCTGGAAGACGTCCACGTGCACGATTTCCGGAATAGCTATAAAATAAGACAATGTCAGTGTGTTCTTTGCTTAGACAAGAGACTTCCTTAAGGTTAACCATTAGATTTCTGTACAGGGTGCATATTTTCATTCTTGGGGTTAGTTCCGGCAGTTATCCTTAACCTATCCTTAACACTTTACTTTTTACAAAATGCTGAAATCCATTAGATCCCTTTGTTTTCCAGTTATCTTACTTGCTATCTTGAGACACTTGCCTGCGTAAATTTTAAGTCGTTGTATAAATTTACGCGATGAACATTCCAAGACCCATTCCATTGACACAATACGCATTCCCGAGCGAGCTCATTACACTTGGTTAATAATTGAGTTTTGATTAGGTTTTCTGTACAATTTTGTATTAATGTGCAGTTGGGGTGAGGGATGTGTTTTTGATATGTACAAGATGAAATATTCATGGTTAATACGTATGTATGTATGCTATGAGGTTTATATTTAGAATTATTTCGTTTCGATCTCATTCAGTCTTGCATGTTCCAAGTATTTATAGTTATGTTTATTATATTGCTTAATTGATGCATTGAAAATGGTTTTGGTTTACCCCCTTCTTCAGGCTCTTCGGTCGTCGCAATCATTGTCTTTGTCACGGTCTGTCCCACAGACACCGAGTCGCTCGCTGAATCAAAATTTGATATCATAGATGGGAGATTATATATTAAATGAGACTCAAAAAGGACTCTCGTGGGTGGAAATTAGTAGTATAAAATCCGTTTGTGGGAGCCCTGCCCATACTCGCTTTTCAGATCCTATTCAAACCCAACTATATCAGGTTGAGACTTGGAGCTAGATACTTACTTAGCACAGCAACCTTGCAGGTTGAGGTCGTCTCGCCAATGAAGTTGGTGGCCTTCATCTCGTAAGTGCCCGCATCCTCGGTTCTGGCCAGATTCAGAGTCAGATAGTAATTCTCAATGCGCTGAGTGTCCCGAGAGATCTTAATGCGAGCATCTTCGTGGATTTCATGGCCATCCTTGAACCTAAAACAAAGATTTGTTAGTAATTTTTATATTTTAGAGGCTCCTTAAGCTTACCATTTGATTTTGGCTTCTGGTTCGCTGTACACCTCGACCTCCAGAGTGAAGGATTTGCCCTCCTGGACTTCGATATTCTTAAGTCCACGCTTAACCTTGGGCTTGCCTTTAATTAAAACAAAAATTAAGAAAATTGACATTTTAAGGGCTATCCTGTGTCGCTTACAGTTGACGGTAACCACACAGTTGTCCTCCAGCTTTCCGTAGTCATTCATTATCTTGCAGGTGTAGTTTCCTTGCTGGTTGGTGGCCACCTTGTTGAGGATAAGCTTGTAGTTGTTGCCCTCCTCGACGTGACGGAAGTCATTCCGCTTCTCATCAATTTCGATGCCATCAATGTACCACTTGGCATGGGGTCGCGGATAGGCATCCACGCCGACCACGAGCTCCACATTGCAGTCGCCTTCGGCCACCGTGATGTTCTTCAGCTTCTGTGTGAACTCCGGAGTGCACTTGATCAACAGATCAGTGGAGCTGGTGGCCGATCCGTGCTCATTGGTAGCCTTCACGGTGTACTTGCCGGCATCCACGCGGGTAGCACCGGTAATCTTGAGGGTGTAAGCGTTGCCATCGCTGCTCACGGTGTACTTCGACTCGGTCACCTTGATCTCGGTCTCGTCGTGGTACCAGATAAGCTTGGCATCCGGATACGCATCAATGCGCACCGTCATCTGCACGGTCTCCTTCTCGCCGTGAATGTACTCGCTCTCAAAGTGCTTGACAATCACTGGCTTCGACTTGACCGTGCAGCTCCAGTACTCCGAGGTCTGACTGAGATCGTTGGTGGCCTTGATAGAGTAGTTGCCCGCCTGGGACAGCTTGATCTCCTTCACCTCCACGACGACCTTCTCGAGGCTCTTGCCAATGGAGGTCGAGGAGATCTTTACATTGCTCTCGGCGGTCACGTCCTTGCCATTGTTGGTGACCTGAACTTCGGGCTGTGGGAAGCCCTCCACTTCGATTTCCATCTTGATGGTCTCGCCGGCCGAGCAAGTAATATCCGTAATTTTCTTGATCTTCGGAGGAGCTTTAAAAGGGATAAATATTCAAGTTAGAATGTATCCGGAAGTAAGAAGTTCAGTAGGTAAAATAACTTGGATGCTGAAGAGATCGTTACAATAAAAGGTGTTCCTGCAGAGAGCCAAGCTCATTCATCAGTAACTATTGACTCTGCAAATATTTACTTGGAAATTATAAGAACAACCTAAAGCTAGTGTCTTTTTGTGCTTATATTAAAGTAAATCCAGGTAAGCGCCTAAATAATAGAAATACCTTTCACCACCAGATTAATGGACGACTCGTCCTGTCCCAGCTCATTGATTGCCTCAATGGTGTACTCTCCGGCATCGGCGGTGTTCACATTCTTGATGACCAGCGACATGCTCTCCTCATCCTCGTACATGAACTTGTGCCTGTCGTCCACCTGGATGACCTCACCGTCGTGCTTCCACTGCACCGCCGGCTTGGGGAAGCCCTTGCATTGCAGCTCCAGTATAGCCGAGCCGCCGATGCTGGCGTTCGCCTCGCGGTGCTCGATCACCAGGGTGGGCTTCTCGGGCTCCCGGTTCAGTGTCTGAATGGCGCCCTGAACCGAAAGCTCGGCACTGCACGAGATGTTGCCGGTGGAGGTTTGAGCAACGCAGGTGTAGATACCCGCATCCTCGGGCTTCACGTGCTGGAAGACCAGAGCCAGAGAGTCCTCGTCCTCGCCGAAGAGCACCTTGAAGCGTTCCTCCGGATCGAACTCTTCGCCGTTTCGCTTCCATTGGAAGACTGGCTTCTCACCGGCCGGAAGAATCTGTCCGCTGAGTGCGCCAAAGGGATTCTTGTCCTCTGTAAGGGATAGTTTCGTACATTGATCTTTGTTGTTTCTTGTAACTGTTTTGAAACTTACCCACTGTGGTGGCAATAGCCTCGCAGGTGGCTTCGCCGAACTTGTTTGTGGCCTTGCACGAGTAGGTTCCAGCATCCGACTTCTGTACATCGGCGATTACCAGCTCATAGAAGCCTAGATAGTCCTTGTCTCGGATAATTTGAATCCGATCGTTGACCTCGAGTATCTCCTTCTCATCCTTGTAGCTGCAGTAAATTAAAGAAGGATGAGTTTTGTCCTTAGATCCATTTTATTTGCAACCCACAATTTGACCCTAGGCTTGGGATCGCCTTTGATCTTGATCATGAAACGGAAGAGAGTGTTCTCGATCATTTCGGCATCCTTCAGGCTAACCAGAAAGGCTGGCTCCGTGTTAGTTTTCGTCTCGTCATGTCCTGGTGCTGCAGGGGAAAACAAAGCTGGTTTAGTCTATGAGGTTACCTTGATTATTTGTGAGTGCTCACCTTGGCCCACAGCAAGTTGAGCCGAAACAGTGGTTGTCTCGGACGCAGACTGGGCCCGAATGGTGTAAGTTCCTGCATCGCTTTCACTGGAATCAAATCGAAACAAAATCTTATTATCTCCTTAAGGATAGAAAAGAAACGTCCACCTACGTGCAGTTCTTGATGTCCAAGCGGTAGGAATTCATGGGAGCAGCCGTCTGGGTGATGCGATCAGCCAAACGATCTTCCAAGGGCTTGTTGTCCTTCAGCCAGGTGACAAGGCCGGGCTGATCCTTGAACTGGATCTCAAAGTGAGCGGTCTCTCCAGCTAAAAATCAAAAATTTAGAATTTTCTACTCAATTGGTATGCTTCCCACTTACGATCCACTTGCACACTCTTCAGCATCTTTACAACCACAGGCTTCTCCACGGAGCGCAGGGGTCGATCCTCCAGCAGTTGGGACGAAGACCGGATACCGGCACGTGATTCAGCCACCGAGTAGGAGGCACGGCTTTCCGCACGGCTTTCGGCGCGACTGGCGGCGCGGCTTGCGGCACGGCTCTCTGTACGGCCGGTGGCCAAGAGGGACGAACGGGTCTCGACCTTGTCAATGGAGCTGCGATCCCGCCGAGAGCTTATACCATACTGCGATCGCTCGGCAGTGCTGTCGTAGGAGGTTCCCCGATCGTAGTCCCGCGTCCTGCTAGAGGCTTCACGGGATAAGAGTAAAGTTAGTTATGCTTTTATTGAGATATCTTAAAGAGAGGCTATTTAATGATGGGTTCTATCGGAAGTCTCCAAATGGGAGACTTCCAAAAAGGTCGTAAGAATCTAAACAAGGATCTGGCAAGGATTGGAGAATAGTAGGAAAACGAAGGAGTACACACAGATAGATAGTTAATTGTAAAGAAAAGATCGTGTATGTAAGCACTGAAGGATATATATACTCTAAACACAGTTATTTACGATAAACTCAACATAGATATATGTGTGTGAACATGATATAGACGTGATACAGGTGACAGAAGAGACAAGCACTTCGCTTACAAGGAGTCTTTTGAATTTATTTACGCTGAAGTCGACTCGAGCTCGTTGAACAGTAACGACATCCCAGAGAGACATTGAGATTAACTAACATTCAACATGGGCCATCGCCATCCCACAAGAGATGGACAGAACCCTTGGACACAACTTGTTGGGGGCAACTTACTTTCATAGCGACGTTTGGAGGTCAGTGAGTAGCCAGAATAATAATCATCCATACCACCGACGCTTTGGCCCCTGGCTTCAAAATCGGCACTTGGCTCCCGCTCTCTGAAATCGTCAGCAATAGACTCAGTATATTCGCCTTCAATCTCAAATATATTAACGGGCTCCTCAACGATCTCGTAAATGGGTCGCTTCTTAACGGGCGGGGTGAAAATGTGCAGGAAGTCGCGGGCCTTGGCCTTCTGTACAGTGTCTTGGGCGTAATTGGTGGAGTCCTTCGACTTCAGCACCGTGGTCTTGATGCTGCGAATCTTCTGCTTGGCATTCCGCAGCGACGTGTCCGAGGTGGACGCATCGTAGATGCCCTCGAAAAAGTTCTGCGTCTTCTGCTCCAAGCTCTCGTTATGGATTAGCAAGCGTTTAATGGTCGGCGGCGGCGGGGGCGGCGGTGAGGGGGGACGTGCCTTGACAATTAGGATCTCGATGGTGGTCTCGTAAGCGATGAGGGGAAGCGGCTGGAAGAAGCCGGGCATGCGCGTGAAATTGGGCGGAATGGGCGGCGGCGGGGGGCCAGACTGCTGCAGGTGCTGGTTAGCCCCATTTCGGTCATTAGCGATGTTAGCTAGTCGGTTATTCCAGATGGTTAATGAAGCGTGGTCGGTTATGTTAGCACTGTATCCCTGGCGGCCCTGCGATCCCGTTCCCGATCCCGATCCCCCACCGGGCGCGGGGTCGCTGTCGCGCAGGGATTCGTTGTAGCCAACGATGTCTTTCAGCTCGATGGGCCTGTGCTTGGTGGTTACCACTGGGTTATCGCTATCTACGGGACGGTAAACTTGGATCTTGGGGATCGTCGCATATGGCGATGTGTCTCTCGTGAAGTCTGCATCCTGCTTACCAACTAGGGTTTCTTCGGTGACCAACAACTCTTCTTTGGCCTGACTAGATGCGGACTCGATGACAGTCGTTTGGGTTTCGGTTACAGATTCTGGTCGACTTTCTGCCGGCTTTTTAGGAGCTTCAGCTTCCTTGGAATGCAAAGCTGACGGAGGCTCTGCTTTCTGTGATTCCTTGACAGGAGGAGCTTTCTCGGGCTGTGGCGGAGGTGCCACTTGCTTCACCGGACTCGCTTCCTTGACAGGGATCGCTTCCTTCACGGGAGTTGTATCCTTTACAGGAGGAGGAGAAGCAACTGCAACTGGCTGAGGCGCTTGAGGACCAACTGCAACTGGCTGAGGCGCTGGAGGAGTTATTGCCACCGGCTCTGGCGCTGGAGGAGCAACTGCCACTGGCTGAGCTTGTGGTGGAGGCGAAACTACCTTGATGGGAACCTCTCTGACCTGTGGCTTTGCTGTTTCCTCTGCCTTGGCGGTCACCTTGGACTCCTGCGTTTGGCTACGAACCTCCGAACTGGACTTGACCTGGGTGCTGGTGATCTGAACCGACTCGGTCCTTGTGGTGGAGGTCTTTGAAGATTGCTGCTTTTTGTACAACTCGATGGCCTCCTGCTCTAGCTTCAGCAGCTCCTGCTGTTCCAGCTGCAGGCGCTCCTTGGTCTCCTTGCTAAGGAAGTAGTTCTCGGCCACGTCCGAGGGTCGGACACTGAGATTTGGATCGTGGGCCTCGGCCCGTTGAGGTAGATGGAGTATAAGCTCGCTTTCGGATGCGATTTGCGATGAATCGACCTTTAGGTCATCGGCATTGTGCTCCTGCAGGGTGACGTCTTGGTTGATGTGGGTGGAGATCTCGTTGAACCAGGTCAGGTGGGACTCTGGACCGTGGGGCTTAATGTGTATCGGAAAGATGGAGCCGGCGTCTGGCGCTTTCAGACTCAATTGGATTTGCTTCTCGTCGGCCTTGTGCTCGATGTTGCACAGCGGGAGCTTCACGATGCTTTGCAAAATAAATACGGATCTGTTCTCGGATATCTTCCGGACCTTGGTCACCAAAATGCGAGACTTGAACAGGAAGCAGTAGCGATCGTGCGCCTTGCCCTCCTTGTCGACGACGGTGCACCAGTCGTGGAGGAGCAGGCGACCCAACTTGTAGATGTTACCCCGACAGCCCTCGATGCTGGAAAGAAACCTATTGTCGTACGCTCTACTGGGCACACTTAGCATTAACTCTAGCGCCCTGTCCAAGTCTTTAACGTTCTCTTTCAAGCTTAGCGAGTACTTAATGAAGTCCTGCGAAAAACAAACATTAACATTAGCGGTCTTAGCGAGCTCAGCGCGATGGTGATTAGCTTAGAGCCTATAGGCTATAGACGTAGCTTTATAGCTATGTAAACAGTAGGTGATTATAGAGAGATGGCAGGGATTAACACTAAACACAAAGTCGGCAAACCTTGAACAGAAGTTGATAGTCGTTTATGCGCTGGATGGGTAGTTTAAGATGTTCTGAGAGAGATTTATCGTCTCCGAGCTGTTTTGAAAGTTCCTGCAAGGCAAAAGCAAAATACTTATTACACGCACTGTGGGGGCAAGTTTCTAGAATGTATTTCGAATGCTCGAATGTATTGGGAGGCGAAATAATATTATTTATTGATAGTCGCAGATTTGGTTCTGTGGTTTTCTGCATCCGCTTGAGTCTGCCCAAGGAACGTTCTGTGTTCACAGATACATTCAAAACACGATTTCTCCTCGGTCGCTCGCTCTCGCGTTTGGGGTTATTTTTGGAACGATGTTTAAAAAATTTATCACTTGTTGCAAAAACGGATATGTGTGGGTCTCTATATGCGGCCGAACTCTGCTTTGGAAAGCTACATATATGTGTCTTCTAAATACATATTCGAATATTAGTATTCAAATGTTTGGATAGATTCACTCGCAACATGCTCATACACTCATATTATTCACTCTCTATGCTCTCGGCGGGTTCATAGTCACATTCATATTCACTACTGAACCAATTTCACAGCGGATGAGTGGCGGTGGACTCATTAAAGTCAATGTTACAATATTTTTGCCAGTATATATGTGTGTATATCTAAACACTTTTAGACGTGAGGTCGAATATGTGGGCTGAAGAAAATTTTTTCACATACTATATATATTTATAAACGTATACGTATCAGCGTATCTTTTAATATATATCTGTATATACTCTCGCACAGTAAAAATTTCGGAAATGTTGCATAACGGGCAAACGTCACAGACGTCACAATTCACACAGATTGATTTGGAAAATGAATTTTCCACACTGATTTAAATAGATTTTCATTGGAGTTATCCAGTGTCAGTGTCCATTGAGGTAGGTTTGGTATATATTCGATATAAATTCACTGGCAAGGAAAGCAGAGCTAAGGTGTTTGAGCCACA
This sequence comes from Drosophila punjabiensis, assembly GCA_008042585.1. Lineage (NCBI taxonomy): Eukaryota > Metazoa > Arthropoda > Insecta > Diptera > Drosophilidae > Drosophila > Drosophila punjabiensis. The sequence continues at coordinate 197,553 of VNJR01002770.1, read as the reverse complement.
TAATTGTCCAGAGAGAGAGTTCTGTAGGCAGGATAATGACAAGTTAAACTTCAAGTACCTAAAGCGAAACCGTTACGTATATGAATAATTAGCACGACACGACCGCGAACACTACTCGGAAGCAACTGAAAACTGCAAAAGCTTTAGAATTGAAAAGCGTCTGCCTTTAAAAATAAACGGATATTCTCGCACATAGCACACGCATAATATTTGAAGACGATTCCAACGGCTTGCTCGCCTACCAATTAAATTATTCTCTCTATTATTTTTCTTGATTTCAACAAACAATTAGAAGGAAATGGGGGAAAAGGCAAACTAACAAATTACTCAAATTCCTCATGAATGTAAAATGAACTTTGGCTCATATTTCGGCACTCGAATACTTACTTGAAAGTACTTTTTGGCGTCGGGACTGGAGCTCAGATAGTCCTGCGCCAGTGGTTCGTTTTGGCAGTAGACCACATGCTTATCGAAGTCCCTCTCCAAACGCAGAAAGGTCTTGGCCACCATGTTTGGTTGATTGCTGTAGCACTTCAGGCCCTCCTTCAGCACACTGAAATTTATAGAATTTATAATATATTTATAATATAAAAAATAAACCTCCTTCAGGCTGATTACTTATTGTGAAACTCGGCTATTTGCAGGAAATTACAGAATATAACATCCTTATTGTCGCGCACAGACCTCGGCACCACCGGCTTGTCAATGCCCTTGATGTACTTTTCCACAACATGCAGAAGGTCCCTGGAGAACTCCTCCTCCGTTTCAACCAGCTCCCTGAGAATGGTTCTTAAGGGCAGAAAATAAAACAGGTTGCTTACTTGCTTATTTACTATAAAAATAAGAGAAACTCACTGCTTTTTAAATTCCGCATCACCGTTTTCCTTGCCATTGGAGCTACTCAATGTTGGGTTAAATTCTAAGATCTCTATAGGCACCCAGCCCTCTTTGGGGGAGTCCCCGCTATCGAATATTCTAACAAAGCATCTGAAATATGATAGGGTTATCTCTTAATTCATTTCTTACAATTTAGGATAACTTTGCTGGATTACATATTTGTTAATTGATTTTTTAGAACATTATTTTCAAACTGTTACCTTGACTTTTCAGACGCCTTCGAACTTATAAGCTCGACAAGATCCCCTCGAGACACGCTGATCTCGTCCGTGGCCATACTTTGAGCCTGATAATCGCGGCTCACAAATACAATATCAGCGACCTGTTGAATAAACCGATACCTTCTATATACATAGCTCTATTTATTTCATATATTTCCTTAAGTTGAGCCACACTTTATTTGCAGTCATTTCTGGGAGGCGCCATTCCGATTCATTCATTCCGATTGCCGACAGTTTGTGCAATTTATCAAGTGTGCAGCAAGATTTATCGATTTGTTCTCATAACCCACACAATCGGGGAAGCACAAACAAAAAGTGGCCTGTGTGCAATATTTAGCTCGTTAGCTGAAAGTCTATTTTGCGTTGACATAGACACGCGGGCTCTCGGCTATGGCTATTTATTTCGCCGTCCGATTTTACTGAGCGCAAAGCTTAATGCGGGCCAAAAACAGCTGATTTTCCCCCATCGGCACGGCGAACAGGACAGGGTTCTTCACTTCGGGCCAATGATCCGAAACCACAGTAAAGTCGGGTGCAAGGAACGTAAAACAGTTTAATTTTTTACATTTTTTTTTAATATTTTTAGCTCTTAAGTTGGGAAGCATTACTGTGAAGAATTAATTTGGTTTTAGTTGGTTTTTCATAATATTTAAAGCTTTTAACTCGAAGATAATACACTTTTGATTCTTAATTTTTGTACACTTATAAATTTAAAAACAAAATTTTATTTATATATTCTTTGGAAATCTTTTTTAAAATATTTTATTTATTTTAGAACTACAACTCTTTTGAAGTATGTTGCATTTAATCTTTAAGAACTTCACATTTTATTTGAAACTTTTTTAAAAAATATATTTAACTGGTAATTTCAAACATTTCTTTCACGCATCCCATCGAATTTGATTGAACACACCATTATATTTAGGTTAAATTTTTTTTAAATAAAATAATTGCTTCATTTAACGTAAAATAAATGTAACTTTATTAACTTTCTGTTAATAACGGACACCCACTGTATATATTGACGTATGTATTCGCGCACATAGTTTGCGGCTGCACAAAATGTATTAATAAGTAAATTTTTGGCACATGCTCATAGGCTTGATTATTTTATTTTATTTTTTCCTTGGACACGCATAACTTACGCTATCCATAGTTGCTGACTTGTGGATCGATGATAATCGTTATCACTCGGGTTAACTTCACACACTGCTGCACTGCATGGGCGGACGTACGCACTTCGGTACGAATTCGAAAATGTATTGCATAACTTATTACTGAGGGGTAATTTTTGAATTTTATTCGGACTTATTTGCGCAGGATTGGAGAAGGCAAGTAGTGATCGTTGGAGCACTCGCGTGCACGCTTGTCATAATCTACGCGTCGATGAGGATTACTATTCCGAGGTGGCTGGGGGATGATGGCCCGTTCGAAAGTGGAATAGATTTAAATTTAAACTTGGGTCGCGGCGTGAAAATGAATGGCTACTGCGTGCGGCGGATACCAATGATTTTAACTGCATCCCGACAACTGTACGACTGATCGATATTTGCTGATCACAACAAAAGCTCGCCGTCGCAAAAAAATCGTTTCACAATTTAAAAATAATGCACATGCACCTCGAAGAAGCAGCCTCCGAATGTGCATAGCCATGTGCATAGATTCTCGTCTACTTAGGCGGCATACAAACAAACGTTCTAAAAGTTTATAGCTGTCACAGGAGTGCATATATATATTTCGGCACCCAAGTCTGCGCCTGCATACATATTTAATTGAGTATTATAAATATACATATACACATGCGAGGGGTTTATTTATACGTCATGTTTATATTCTGCAAAATAATGACTTTTATAATTAATTTGCAAGTGCATTTCCTCCTGTCACTCGACTCATAAATAACGCAGCAAATCGCCGTTCATATAAATAATACGAAGGTGACGGCGATATTCTTACAAAGTATTACATTCAGCGGAGGTTATTCACTGTTTCTGAGCCCGGGAAATCTACTTAAATAATTCTCCAACTTCAAAAGAGTTAAGAACCATCCGCTTCTTCTTCAAAATACTCTTGCGAATGAAAGACAAGAGAGCTTTCGGTTCTGAAGCTTTGTTACTTTTCGAAAACACTTGGCCAAAACGCCCAGCAAACAATAAAATTCTAGAATAGTTCACAGGTTGTGCTTCTGCCTTTACTAGCGCCCCACAGACGAAGCCTAAAACTAGGCAATCCGAATATGTTTTTTTAGAGTCAAGTAATAAATTATGTTATCATTTCCATGGGATGTCTAATGGTAACCGACATTCTCGCGGGGAAGAAAAGCGCAGGCTACGGCTGCCAGTAGACCCACAACCGCATATGTGGATATGGCCTGCACCTTGGATGTGTTCATTAAAACTTGCGCCACAAAGGGTGTCAGCATGGCGCCCAGACGAGCCAGCACGGAGCAGCCGGAAACTCCCACCGATCGCAGGGCAGCGGGATATATTTCCGGTGTGTAGACATAGATGGCTTGGAAAATTCCCGAAATCGTTCCTCGGGCAATGAAGAGAGTCAACGAAGTTGAAAAGCGACTGAAATGAAAGAAATATTAATACTTGTACTCAAAAAATATATATTTATTATACCTATTGACCGACATGAGCACCAAAGTGCACATGACCAGCAGCAGATACTGCAGCACAATGGTTTTCTTTTTGCCAAAGAGCTTGATGACCTTAATGGTCATCAATATGCCCGGAAACTCCGACAGGGTAATCCACAACAGGTCCATAAAATCGGAGGTCATGAAGGTGACGCACTCATTCGGATTATTCTCTTTGTTTCTGGCCACCAAGAGCTCCGTGGTGACCAGCACCAGTCCGTAGTAACAGAAGGCCGATGCGAGCCATATAAACCAGAGCAAAAGCGTGGTCCTATAAAGGCTTGGACTGAGCAGCGACCTGAAGCTCTCCGTGGAGCTGGGCTCTTCATCGGCAATCAGGCGACCCATTAGCATGTGCCGCTTGTTGTTGTGAGCTATCTGAGAGAGCAGGATGCTATAATAATATCCCTTATGGCAGTTCCTTGCTCACCTGTTCAAGAACCCTGATGGCCTTGTCACTATGCCCATTTGAAGAGTAATATCGCGCCGATTCGCTGAGCCACTGAAAAAGTTACAATAGTTATTACTTTTGAATAGATTTTTTGATAAATATGCTTACTGGAGAAAGCAGTGTGAAGAGCAGTAAAGGTGTAGCTGAGAGTCCCAGTAGTCCACGCCATCCGTAATAGGGGTAAACAACCAAGGCCAATACTACCTCAAAACAGGCTCCCAGGGCCCAGAAGCACTGCAAGTACAATTTATTATATTTTTAAAATCATGAATTTAATTCCCCTACGAAATAGGTTACTCACATCCATCAGAACCACACACTTTCCCTTGTGTTTTGTGGGCAAAAATTCCGCGTATAAGGTGACACTTTTAGGTTAAAAGGGAACTCTATTAGAAAATTGAGGGAATTTCCCTGCAAATGAACTTACGATTGTGGAACGCAGCCAATGGCAAAGCCAACCAGACCTCTCAGGGTTAAGAGCCACGCATAACTCGGCGCCACTGAACTTAGTATGCTATATAAAACTAGTAATACTCCAAACAAGGTGAGGGCCTATGAAGAACATCAGAATGAGATATAATTAGCATCTAGATAGCGTGACATCTTACCGACTTTCGGCCATATCTGTTGCTGAGCTGTGTCCAGAAACTGGAGCTCAGCATCATGCCCAGAAACACGATGGTTGTGACCGAGGCCTGCTGCAGTTTCGTGACATTCCACTCGCAAAACAGAGCAGGGCCCAGAATGCTCAAGATGGCCATTTCCATTGAGTCGGACATCCAGCAGAGGCCCACCAGAAGCGACAGCTTGACGTGGAACCAGCCAAAGCCAAAGGCATTGATAGCTTGTTGCACAGTGAAGGTGTCTGTGAAGTGGAGAAATACCTTTAGTTGGGCCAAAAATGTGTGAAATTCAGTTGGTACTCGCCGTCTGGGTTTATGGCTACAGTCTTTAGCTCCAAAGTTGAAGAGTGTGTTTCCCTTTGGCCGAAGTTCACCGCGGAGGGAACCGCCACACTGTCATTGTTTAAATAATACATATTTTTTACGTATATTTCCTTATATATCCCGATGTTCTATAAAAATAAATAAGATATCAATACAAAACTCTTTAGGGAATGCTTAAAACCTTACCTCTCTCGACACTCAAATATGGTAAAGAAAGTTGAAGTAAGATCTAAGATTTATGTCTTCTGATGTAGACACACAGAAAGTGTTCCATTTGATACTTGGATGCACATTACAGTTTTATATTCACCGCCTTACAAATAATATTATTTAAAAAAGCACTACGTGCAGTGCATCAGCAACAAATCACAACTTTCTTAAGCACTTTCTTTTTGCAAATAAGAAACTGAGAATCAGTTGTAATGTAAACAACACAAACACAAGAAACTCTCACAATTTGGTCAAAAGGTAACGATCGATCGATAACGCCCGTCTTAACGGTTGGCTTACCAATCGATAACGATTGGATTTACAAGTTAAGAAAACAAATAATAACGATCGAATTTGAAACTAAAGACTTAAAATGTTGAATGATCTTTAGTTTAATAAAGAATCTAACAAAGTATGCCACTTTATTATCTTGAATTTATTGTCAAAAGCTCTTACTTTCAATTGTAAATACACCAGTTTCTGAGAACATCACACATCTTTACGGTTTCTTATATATCAGCGTTGAATCTATCACTTAACAATGGACGGAGATTCTTGTCGAAATTTCTCACTGGACTCCACGTCCAGTTCCCAGTTTGCTCTTCCTTCGGCATGCGTTCCGAAAGCGAAGAAACCAGATGTGCCCGAGAAGTCCGTCGAGCAGGAAAGCTCTGCCCACTGTTCCGACATAATAACATCCACATCCTCGTCCTCGACGACCACCATCTCGATAGGGGCCTTTGACTCGCAATGCAACGTCCAAAAGGGTTCGGTCCCCGGGGCTCCCAATATTGGCTACGAGCTGAGCGTGGCCAAGTCGATAATGCAGCAATACAGCACCTTGAGTGGTGATAATTTGTGAGTATCGAAAAGCTAATGTTTGGCAGGTCAAAATTTTATACATCTAAAATTTTGAAAAGTTTAAACTCCAAAGTTTTTTCTCTTTATTAAAGCTTTCCCTTTATGATTTTTTTATGTAAGCCGATATAGACTTTAAGATTCCTGAATGTATGTTTTGACCATCCAACAACCTTTATCTATATTTAATGATTGATATTATGCTTAGTAAAGATTGTTTCCTAGAAACATTCTCTTTAAATAGCTTAAGATTTTTATATTTATTAAAACCTTCTTTATAGATTGTTTAATATTTTATAAACCAAAATTTACTATAATTCTCTATTTTATGTTTATTTTATAACCTTCCGAAACAGATTCGATCACATCAGTGACATTATAAAACGTGTAATTGACGAGCGTCCGCCGAATGTGATTGATTTCTTTGAGGAATTCAGCAGAAATGTTCGCGAACAGAAATTCCACTTGCCGGAACGCTTTCCGCCGAATGCAGTATTCGACGAGGTGCGCACGTTCCGGGTGGCCAAGCAAATTCTCCAGTCCATGAAGGTAAACACTGCCTCTCATATGTGTTATTCCTATCCAATGGCATTCCTTGTTCCACAGCTGCCCTATAACGTGGAGGGTGAGTATGTGGATGGCGAGGATATGTATGGGGAGGAGGGTAAAACCAACGATGACGACTTGAGGATTGTCATCGACGACTCGATGCGACTCTTTGTCACATTCAACGAACGCGTCCAACAACTACAGTTTTACTGGAACCAGTGCGGCTTCAGCATCTGCAGCGACGACATCTTCCAGCTGGCCAGCGCCATGAACCGTCTGCAGACGCATCCTTCGATCATGCAGTGCCGTTTCTGGGGCTGCATCAACGGATTGAAAGCCTCTTATTACATTGTGGAGGCATCACTGACCCGCGAGGAGGTGGCTTCCCGCTTGATCATGATGCAGGAGGAGATGAGGGAGAAGCAGCTGCCCTTCCAGATGCGCAATGACCGAGAGGAGAGGCCTCCGCCACCACACATTGGGCCGGAGCTTACGCCGGGCATCTACGGCTGGGAGGACTTTCCGATCGAAGAGCTGGAGAAGATGCAACCTAAGGCAGTGCCCGTTCCATTGGTCGACGAAATCGAATTCTACGACATTCCGCCGGAGATGATCGGCCTCGGCTGCAATAGGTACTCCTACTTCGTGGTCAACTCCTTGTACGACGATTGGATCGAGCTGCCCATCGTGACGCCCCGCCAGATTGTCGTTTCCAGACAGATAAAGAAGTTTCTAACCGGCGACCTGGAAGCAGACGTGATATCGTATCCCTGTTTTCCGGGCAAGGAGAAGCACTATCTTCGCACCATGATTGGCCGCATTACGGCCGGCACCTACATTGCGCCGGTGGGCTATTACCGGAGGATGACCAAGAAGGAGCAGCGAATGTTCGCTGGCGAAGATATGGATGACGGGGAGGAAGAGGAGGAGGAAGAAGAGGAAGAAGAGTTGAACGAGGGCGAGGAAGAGCAGATCGAGGGTAAAGACTTTGCCTTTCTTGGTAGCATCTACTCATGATTTCCTTGTCTTCCAAAAACCATTTACAGACAACGATGTGATGCTGTTGAAGAATGAGAAATACCAAGTGGAACCACTGGGCTCTCTGGCCACTCCCGTCGCCTGGGTGCATGTCAGATCGAACATCCTTAACCAGGGACGTGTCGTGTGGTACGACGAAGAGAAGGCCCGGAAGGAGAGGGAGAAGGCTCTGGCCCTGTACCTTAAAATGCAGCTCATGGACGAAATGGAGGAGGAGGCCGAAGAGGAAGATGAGGAGGAGGCGGAAGAAGAGGGGGAAGAGGAGGGCATGATGGATGGCTTCAATCAGCCCGAAGTAGGTCCCAGTATTTTGTCCTCTTGCGCCAATGATACGAGCGGGGAGATTCCAGTGCCGTGGCTCATCCGGCTGACCAGCAAGTACACCAACCAGAAGGAACGCATGCTGATCATGCAGTCCAACGTCTGGCCGGGCGCCTACACTTTTACCTTTGAGAACACCTGCGAGTCCATTTACCTGGGCTGGGGTCACAAATACTTTGCCCGTAACATTCCCTTCAAGCACCTGCCGATGGTGCAGGAGGAGTACAAACATGAGCCCGATGACTTTATCGAGGCCAACGATCCGACCGTTGAGGAAGAGGAGGCCTACCGGGCCTGGCTGCTTCGGAAGGAGCAGAAGGCCGCTTATGTGGCTGAGGATATGGACGATATCGAGGACGACGACGAATTCGACGACCAGTACGATGACGCCGACTAGCGGGGCTTTGTTAAATTCAATGTTTGTTTTGCAATAAAGTTGGTGAGCTTTAGTTTGGTTTTATTATATGGAAATAAAATACATATATCGTGTATCTAAAGTGAATAATAGTGTTGACTTACATTTTACCTCGCACTCCCCTATGTACAACTTTGCCTCTCCTAAAAACGGACTTTAAAGGTAAACTTAACTGAAATCACACGTGCATCATCATCATTATCGTCATTAAGTTAAATAGCTCTTCGAACCGTATGTACATTGCAGCTTTCTCGTGTGTTAAATACAAGACATATAAATTAGCAATCGTTGGCTGTGACTTTGATGTCCTAATGGCTAAATACGTAATCGAACAAATTTGGTATTACAACAGACAATCACTAGAGGGTAAAACGGCTGGCTTATTGCTTCAGGGCTTCCTGTAGCTGTTCTGTGGCATTTGCAGACGGCTTCTTAAATTCCTCGTTGGCGGCAATCACTTCGGGCTGGAATTAGGCAAAGGTGAATAACTTCCAGGTAAGTGGTATTATCTTAGCAAAGCTGCTACCTTGGTTAGTACTGAGCTATCTTCAACGTGGGGAGATGTCTTGGTAGCCATGCTCTGAATGCAAAAGCTCTTTAGCTGATCCATGGAGGCAGCAAGCATGCTATTCTTGCTGTTTGTTAGTGTTATCTGCGGTTAATAAATATTCGTTAATCTTGATAGTCTCCGAGAGCAGGAAACGCCCGGATTGATTACCTCTTTTTCAATTTTTTCTAGCGACTCGTCGAAGCTGGTTACTTTTTGCTTGTATTCCGGCCAACTGTTGCTTATTGTGGCAACATGGGACGTTATATTTTCCGATCGATCCAGCAAATCGTCTATTTTCGTCTGTAAATATTATAATTATTACCAAATCAGTGCTAATAAGACCCAATAATTAATGTTATGTACCTTATGCAGAGATATTTCCTCGCTAAGCATTTTCGTTGTTTGACTTAGGGTATTGTTGGCATCCTTCAAGTCGTTTGCCAATAACTTAAAAGAGTTTAGTGTGGTTATATTAAGAGCTGTAATGTCGTCAGACAAATTGGCAGGCAAGGCATTAGCCTGCAGCGTTGGTAATTGCGATAGATTGACCTAAAAGTTATTAAACTCGATTAAATAAAGTATTTTGTTAGTCGTTTTAAGGGGAAAACTTGCCTTTAAAGCTTCAGTTTCGGCCTGAAGAGATTTCTGAACCTCCATATACTTATTATAGTGCTCCTTTATAGCCTCTATGTCGGTGGCTACGGCCTCTATCTTCGCCCCGAAATCGGCCACCAGCTTCTCATCTTTGCCGTGATTCCTTTGGGCCGCCACCGTCGCCTCCAAATTGCTGAAATTGTTCCGCAGACTCTCCATGGTTTTCTGCAGCTCACCGATTTCGGAAATGACGACAGTTTGATTCTTTAACAGGTAGGACGAAGTCTCGTGCCATCTCTGGAGCGTGTCCGGAAAGTTTTTGCTCATCGCAGAGACTGCAAAGATTATATAATTGATAAAAGGCGTCTCTCGATAGCGAATATAAAGCTTATTGCTCACCCTCCTCCATCTTCTGGCGGTAGTCATAGAGTTGCTGGCGCAGATCAAAGTAGAGCCAGTACAAAATGCCCACAATTAAAATGCCAATGATTGCCAATAAAAGCGGACCGCACATGCGGAAATAGGCAATTTTCCGATGACTACGGCGACTGGAGCCAGCGACATTTGTCTGAAAAATAGCCATAAACATACGTACATATGTATTATGAATTTGAAATGAAAAGTATCTTTCCGTACGAAAAAGTTTGGAACAGGTTAACCTTGTACTTGAAGGCGTATATATAGATATATGTAAGTTAATGTAGCTGTATGGCGATGTATCTGTGAGTGTTCATTTGTAAATACAATGAAATTTACCCATGCGTAATCATCAGGGTCATCGGTCGAGACGGATAGCAACTTGTCCTGGGAATGTGTGGCTCCGCCAGCGGTCCTCCGGTTGGCTCTCTTCGACGAGGACTGGGTGGCGATCAGGGCGTCCAGCTCGCGTCGCTTTTTCATTTTCTTGCCAGCCCGCAAAGGGACCTCGATGCGATGATGACAGTCCATTGTACGCAGTTGATGAATAAGAATCCGTCGTCGGAGTGGGAATACTTTCAAGTCGGCCAAGTAAGCTGCCTAGCTTTTACATTTTCTCAGCGAAAGTCGTCCCGTCCCTTTGTAACTGGAACAAATAACCCATAACATGTACTTATACTGATAAAAATACAACTTCTGCGCATGATTAGGTTTTAATTCTAGTACAACGAAAACGATTAAGATACCTATCGATTGGTGTATATCGATAGCTTCACCAAAATAACGGTCTTAATATTTTATATTTGATTTTAAGCACTTTGAGTCTAAAGACTTTAAACTTTCAATAACGAATTTTAAAATTTGGAGTTTAACAAATTATAAATATACCATAAATATTATTAATATAGAAAATACCACTGTGTATGCGCTTTACTGTTACTGACGCCGTGGCAAGAAGAAGCATCCATCATTGATTTTTACGCTGTGCTTTTGCCCTCTTTATCGATCTAGTTTAATTAAGTTTAAAGCCAGTCTTCGCAATGTTTTGTGCGCCCCTGCCCGTCCGCTCAGAGTTTCCGTTTAGTGTGTTCTAACAGGGCCTTATATTATTCATTAAAAGTAGTTCGTTGATGCACTGTCACTCGCATTTCGAAATGGCCAAGTACAGCTTTAAAACAATCAGTCAGAAACACAAAACGTTTCCCGCAGACCTAAACATGTACGGAATCGGAATGAAGTGCAAATCGCAGCTAATGGAGGATCAAGAGAATGTGACACTGATCATCAATCGACGGAACTCAATTCGCCAGAAGCCGAAAAGTTGGACATGGACCCTGCTGCGGTGCAGGTGGCAGAAGAAGCTAGTGCTCTTGTTAATATTTATTTGTATGTGCGTGCTAATTGTCTTCGCCAATACGCATCTACTGGTGCGGGGCAATATCCTCTCGGCCTTCCTCTCCAGCCGACTCAATAAGTTGTCCCAGGCCGAGAAGCAGGAGGCGAGATATCCAGCCGATGTCCAGCAGACGACTGTGCCAGTGCCGCCCGTTTTGAAGCCGACCCACTACCTGCTAAACTACTCGTCATCCACGCACCTAGAGTTGGGCGACCAGCTCAATGGACTGGCCTCGGATTACAACATATTCGTCATCTACACGCGGGAGAACTACCACTTAAACCTTAAATTTGACCTATTTGCACACAGTTTGCTGAAGCACACCAGTGCCCAACTGCACTTGCATGTTATCACGGACAGGGAGAGCCAGGCTTCGGTGCTGGAGATCCTGCAGCGGCAGATTCGGAGATTCCGCAGAACGGTGATATATACAATATACGATGTTAAAGTCTGCTCCAGCATAATACAAGACATTGCTGCCAAGCTCTCCCCGTACTTTAGCTCAACGCCCAACTCCTATTATAGCGACTCCCTGTTTTTCCTGTCCCTCGGCCTGCACAGGATCGCCGACAGGAGCCTGAACAGGGCCATTTTGCTTGATTGTGATATAGTCTTCCGATCAGATGTCCGACTGCTGTTCAACGAGTTTGATAACTTTCTGCCGCACCAGCTCTACGGCCTGGCTCCGGAACTAACGCCCGTCTATCGCCATATCCTGTATCGGTATCGTGTGCGGTATCCGAAGACCAGCTTCGGTAACCCGTACTATCCGATGAACAACGAATTAATGGGCGGCAGCCAGCATAATCACCTTCATGGCCACGGCTATCCTGGCCTGAACTCTGGCGTTGTCCTGCTGCTGCTGAACCGCATTAGGAACTCAAAGTCTTACCTGGAGAAGCTAACCCATTCGGAGGTGCACGCGCTGGTGGCCAAGTATTCCTTCAAGGGCCATCTGGGGGACCAGGACTTCTTTACGCTCCTCGGTTACGAGTACCCCAACTTGATATACAGATTAGACTGCATCTGGAACCGGCAGCTGTGCACCTGGTGGAAGGATCACGGCTATAGCGACATATTCGACGCTTATTTTCGCTGCGAGGGCAATATTAAAATGTACCATGGCAATTGTAATACGCGAATTCCAGAATAAATGAATTAAATTGTTATAGTAATATTAAAATAATTGAAATGTGTTTGTGTAAGCTTTTATTTTATTTCTCAGATGGGTGCTTAAATGCTGAACAAATTTTAAAAATTATGTCTGATTTTTCCATCTGCAATCGATTATTCTGCCAAAATGAAATATTTGCAGAATTAAATTTTCAAATTGCTACATTTTTTTAACTGAAATGTATTTATTTACATTGCTGTTAATTTAAGTTTAACAAAATTAGAATTGTGTCAAACCACAATGTTATCGACTATCGTTATGCCGATATATATCGTGGTACACGTTGAACAGGGTGTTTCATGCGTGGATTTCTTTGTATTATCTTATCTCATTAACCTTCATTTCTGGCTCGTTCAGTTATGAATTAGGACTTAAGCAATAGTTCAGCATAAACAATAAGCGATGGCGCCGAATGCAGCTGTACCAGTGGAGCGATATGAGCCCGAGAATGTCGGCATCAACGCCATTCTCTTGGGGCCGCCGGGTTCCGGCAAGGGCACGCAGGTGGGTTCAAAGTTACATAATGTATTTTTAGTGATATGGGACGCTACATACCGTCTATAAATAAATACAACGTGTTCAAATTGTGCGGGTCGGATGTTTGTAAATAAGTAAAAGTGATGCTTTTTCGCGACGCCGGTATAAAATGCTTACTTACTGGTAACTTATGTAACGCAACATGATTTGAAATTATGTATCTACGTACACACATGCGTGTGTCGTGTCACTTGGATGCCCTCTAAAGGAAATGTTTGACCCTGAAAATGAGTGAATCTGCCGCGTCTCCGAGAATGAGGCCACCCGTAGCCGTTGACATGTGGATTCCGCTGAGTAATTCTATAGGCGACATACGAGAACTTTCGCTGCTTTCTGCTAGAAATGCATCTTATCGCGGCTGCTCGCTAATTGCTAACCGTTGTGATACGCCGCGCGGCAATAAATTGATTAAAGGTCGCCCAATTGCTATCAATGTTTTTTTAATTATGCCACTTTCAGGCCCCTCTGCTGAAGGAGAAGTTCTGCGTCTGCCACTTATCTACTGGCGACATGCTGCGGGCGGAAATTTCATCCGGATCCAAGCTGGGAGCCGAGCTTAAGAAGGTTATGGACGCCGGCAAGCTGGTCTCCGATGACCTGGTTGTGGACATGATCGATTCCAACCTGGACAAGCCCGAGTGCAAGAACGGCTTCCTGCTGGACGGCTTCCCCAGGACTGTTGTTCAAGCCGAGAAGGTGAGCGAGCTACTTAAAGATCTTTCGTATATGTTTACTCAATAACCAATTCCTCGTAGCTCGACACATTGCTGGACAAGAGGAAAGCCAACCTGGATGCCGTCATTGAGTTTGCCATTGACGACAGCCTGCTCGTGAGGCGAATCACTGGACGCCTGATCCACCAAGCCAGCGGTCGATCCTATCACGAGGAATTCGCCCCTCCGAAAAAGCCAATGACGGATGATGTTAGTATATTTAGAAAGAGCTCTCAAAGGGATACTTATCCTACATTTACCTTTCCCCTCAGATTACCGGAGAACCGCTGATGCGACGAAGCGACGACAACGCCGAGGCCCTGAAGAAGAGGCTTGAGTCATATCACAAGCAAACGCGGCCCCTGGTCGATTACTACGGACTGAGGGGACTGCACTTCAAGGTGGACGCCGCCAAGAAGTCCAGCGACGTCTTCTCCACCATCGAAACCATATTCCAACGCAAACGTCCAGCAGCCCAACTTCAATTGTGATTTGTCCCAGCGCAATGATCCAAGTACTGATACTGCCGCCGCCTCCCGACAATTTATTTCGAGACACACAACACAAACACAATGTTTTAAGCCTAAAGTTAAAGAGTAAAGAATTGCATCTGGGAAAACCTAAATAGACGAAATTACTATTGTTTGAGAACTACTACTTTCCTTGTACAGATTTCTAAAATGTATAAGTGTTACTTTTTACATTTCACTATTTGTAACTACAATAAAACTTAATAAAAAAAACAGCACTTGGAAGTTTAAATGGTGAGGTTTTACGCTCAAGCACCTCCCTAAAACTTGGAGACTTTGTAGGTTTCCGCTTAGTCTGAAACCTTATTGATCTCTGCTTAAAAACTGACTAATAATTCGAGATTAATAAACAGGCTCTAATTGTTCCGAGAACTATCAAAAGCAATCAACGTGGAGAGCAAACGATTATTGAAGGGTCATTTCGCACACACCACACCTGGAGTGTTGTAAATGGAAATTCACTAATGGAAGTGGTTAATGGGAATCTTAAATTTGATCAAGTGATTAATTTTTATTGGACTTACCTGTAAACAATACCTATAAATCGCGCAAACAGCGTCAAGCCTTGTCGCTGGCTCATACGTCAGCTCCCTACTGTTAATGCCAAATTAAGTACGTATAACTATCGCATACATATTATATAAATTTATAACGACGATTGACTAATCACTGGCTTGACTTTTTAGCAAATAGCGACTTGCGCTTCAAAGTCTAAAGTGTGTGCCGACGGTGCTGTGCTGTGCTGTGTTGGTGTGTACTACACTTGAAGTTCAATCGCAGGTGAAGCCCAGGTATAAAAGCCAAACTTCATAGAAACATTTGTCAGTTAGTTCCAGCAGCTGCATTGCTAAACATCCAGTCCGTCTACAAGTCGAGCTCCATTGTAAGACCCATCATTCATTCATATATATATCGGTTGTGCTGATCGGATCGGAGGGAGCTTTGTTAGGCAAATGAGACTCGGACAACCAGTTTCGTAGTGTGTAAACAGTGACATCTTTCTGCCTCCGAACCAGATACGCATACCAAGTGGCCTTTTTTCTATGCATATTCATTCGGCGAATGCAGTCCGTATCTGAAAAGATTTCCATTGACACCGTCCATTTAAAAGCCCCGACTCTAGGTTAGGCTCCAAAACTGGTTGCCTCCCGACCGCGATACGCTCCATTTGCGAATGTGAAAAAGTGATCATTTCGCAATACTAATATCTATTTTTCTCGCTTGTGCTTGGCAGTTTCCCCTCCAAAATGAAGATGGTTATTGCGCTTTTCGTCCTTGGACTGGTCCTGGTTGCCGCCGAGGAGAAGTACACCACCAAGTACGACAACATCGACGTGGACGAGATCCTGAAGTCAGATCGCCTGTTTAACAACTACTTCAAGTGCCTGATCGACACCGGAAAGTGCACTCCCGAGGGCCGCGAGCTCAAGAAGTCCCTACCGGATGCCCTGAAGACTGAGTGCAGCAAGTGCAGCGAAAGGCAGCGCCAAAACACCGACAAGGTCATCCGCTTCATCATCGACAACAAGCCCGAGGAGTGGAAGCAGCTCCAGGCCAAGTTCGATCCTGAGGAAGTCTACATCAAGCGTTACCGCGCTCAGGCCAACAACGTCGGAATTAAGGTCTAAGCTGGCCTTGACCATGGCCGAAACCAAATTGTTATTACGCACATTGTTGTTAATTAGGTCTATCTAAAAATCATGTTTATCCAAATTGTTTATCCTACGATCGTGCGCTGAATAAAGAGATTTGTTTTGTACACAACACCGTTCTCAAAGGGGCTTTCTCGCAATTACAGATATCTAATAGCTAATATCAGATCAATTAATTCCGCAAAATGCGCCAGTTCACTCTACACTTATGTAAATTTATAGCCCACTTGAACGATGACGCATCGAGCGTTCAAATCGGTAGACAATTAAAAGCTTAACAACAAAACAACAGTCACAAGATTACGTCTAGACTTAATATATGGTTTCGATATAGGATTTGAGACCGCCGATTTGCATTAACATTACAAATCCAAAGTTGGCAACGGTCGGTTGGTGAACATCGCGTGCTTGGTCTTGCTTCTGGAAGTATTACTTGTGTATATTATTCTTAAAAGAGGCAATGACTCGAAACCAGTGTCGAATAACTCAACCATGAACAAAAACGTCGTCCTTCAAAGAACGAACAATGTATTAGAACCTATTTTAGGTCACGGCAAGAGCCGCGTCTCACAACGTGAGACAAAAGAATATTAAATATGTTATCGGTATTTTTTAATTATCTTATAAATGTACAAAGCTTAGGGTTAATATACGGAGTGAACTTGCAAACGCAACGTTTACGTTAATGTCTCCCCTTGTGCGACACACGCCTCCAAGTAGTCTATACGCCGCTCCAGGATGGTTAGTTTTTCGTTTAGTACCGCCAACCGTGAACGACAGGACATATCTGAAATTTGAGATAATATAATATAGTTACTTATTATTAGGAGGATCAGTAATTACTAAAACTTCGTTAATTTCTACGACTTTTCAACTCTTTGGTGTCTATTTTCTTTTAGTTTGCTAATGTAAAAAGGCATATAATAAAAATATAGTATTTAATTTTTGCTAGATTTACAACTTTAGGACAAAATATAGGTATATTAAAGTCAAAGAAATAATATTAATAAAATAACAAAGTAAGCTTGCTAACGAGCAACACCCAGCAGATGTGTCTTTGAGTAAATCGTCTTTGCCGGATTTATGTACACACCCATACACAGCTTCTTTGCTTATTTTCCGCCGAAACGAATATACACATTGTTTGTTTATTGATTTACTATTCAAGTAAATAAAGCCCAATGACAATGATTGTTTTGTTAGCTAGCTTATAATATTCGTACGTTCATAAATACAAAAGTAAATACTATTGGACGCACACATATGCAAAGTGGGGGCTCGCAATGTTTTCTTACCAAAAGAGTTTAGAAAGTCGGTTATACGCTTTATGCTGGCAGTTATCACTTCAATGTATTCCCTGTTCGCCCAGTCCTGATGGATTTGTTTTTGAATGGCCTCTCTGTGAGCTCCACTCATTTTCAGGCGCTTTATTTTCTGCTTTTTTTAATTTATATGAACAATTATTTGTAGTTATCGGAGCAGCTATCAGCAGTGTGGCCAGATGCAGTAATTAAGGCGTATACCGAACAAAATACCGGTAAATAAGTTGTAAAATATACGAATTCTTACAGTTCAGACATAAATAATACCTAGGAAAGAAGAAAAAACAATTATTTATTAACCATCTTAAGCTAAAGTTAAGAAATATAAACAATTAATACCACAATGGTAGATAAAGTTTAACTTAGTCGATAGTTCAATTAAATACTGCTTACAAAATACTAAAAACCTGCTGTAGAGTACAGTCATATGAGCATGTTGATGTTCCATTTTCGCTGTTCCAATTACGAGGTAACAGTTATTGATAGCACACACATATTCATACAAACATACATTTTAGTCCCGTTTCGCCTACTGTGTTTTTCTTTTAGTAAACAAAAATGGATTTTATTGACGATTTTATTGAGGAATATAAATGCAATCCGTGTCTATGGAAAGCGGACTCCGCCGACTTCCGAAACCGGAGCCGACGGCAGGAGGCGTACATGAAGCTGATAGAGGTGGCCACCAAGCATGGAGAGATGTACAATGTCGAAAGAACAAAGCAAAAGATAAACAATCTTCGGTGTGCATTTCGTCATCAGTTAAGAAAGTACAACGAGGTTAAGAAAAAGGGCGAGAAGTACGAGCCTTACTGCCCGAAGCGGCGTTACTTTGAGTCGCTGATGTTTCTCAAGGACGAGGAAATCCCGGACAAGAAATGCAAGCGCGAGCAGCAGGCCTGTTCCGAGAGCGCGGCGGCTCAACTGTCACTCCCAGAGAATTGTGACGAGTTCTCCGACGCCGAGAGCTTGCCGAAGCCACCGAAGACGGATTCCAGCAGCAAGCTGTCCCCCAATAACAGTGCAAACGAATTCTGTGCCAACATATTTGAGGAGGCCGCCGCCGCCGCTGCCGCTGACCCCGTCATCAGTATTAAGACAGTCAATGCTAACAACCATTCTGGCGGCGCCACCGTCAAGGAGGTGGAGATCGTGGTGCCCGCCAACAACAACAACACCAGCAGCAGCAGAGTCCTGTCGGCGCGAAGAAAATCACTTCCCGATTCGGTGAAACCCCTTGGAGACAGCGTCGAGCACTGCAAGCGAATTATTGCTCAACCGAGACAAAACCATAATCAAAACCTGCAGGAGCAGAACCACATCAGCCGGAAGCGCTCCTCCTCTGTGTCCTCGCAGGTGTCGGAGGATAATGATCCGCCACCGGGTAAATTCCGGGCAGACCTATCCACAATCGATGTTGAGCGGCTCTTTTCGCTGGCGCTGAAGAGTGCCGACAGCCAGCTGGACGATCACTTCTCCAACTTCGGCAAGGTCATCGCCCACAAGCTGCGGACCATGGACAGCACCCAGGCCATATATGCCGAGAAAATAATAGCCGATGTTCTATATCAGGGCCAGATGAAAATGCTATCCACACTGAGTATACATCAGTTTCTAGGAGTGGATAATGCCACAGTTTATGTGGAAAGTCACACCAAGTGATGGGCCCCCTCCGCTAAAGACGTACTTGTAGACTTTATGTAATAATAAGATAAAGATAAAGAAACAGATTAAATATACAATTGTGTGTATAAGCTATGACTTTTTTTAAATGGAGTGTGTCAGGCTTGTTGTCTGTCTTGTATTTGTTTTAATTTTGTAATTTTTAGGAAGCTGGAAGAAGGGAAAACTACAAAAATGATGTCGAGACTCTAATTTATTATATTCGCTGCATGAGAAGAACATTCAATTGCCATTATTAATTAGGCACTATCGTACTTTCTTAGGAGCATCGCCCAAACGTCCGGGTATCTGGTTTGCAAGAATGTTGTCAGCTTTTGCGCCTTCTGAGCCTGTTGGGGCGAGCAGTTCCTGCATTTTCTGGTTATGACTTCTGGCAGAGCGGCTGCAAACAGATTTCATTGAGATATATAATACGAAAATCGAGACATATAACTTCAATTACCTTTCAGTTGTAGTCCCAATTGGTCGCATTCGCTCTTGCCCAGAATGCACATAATTTGGCGGCTGACCACGACCTGGTTGTTCAGCAGCTTATTTATGTTTCGCTCGTCGGCTTGGACATTTGAGGAAATTAGAATGATTACAAAAATAAAATGAACGACCAAAGAAAGCAATCGGTTTTTATTTAGCAATAGCATCACTCCTTCTTCTGAACGCGCGACTGTATAACTAAAAATGTGGAGCAGAAACTGTGTATCCCATGTTGAAGCGTGCATGCGCAAAGGGAGGCTCGACCCATCCATGATTACACATATGCGTGTGGGTAAGGTGCGATAATAATCCCAGCTAAATTCTGAGAGCTATGTCATCTCAAGAGTTGTGGGACTCACGTAGGTCCCCATCGAAGATGCTAGGATTATAGGTACATCTTATTATATTCTTTCTGTTAAGACATCTCAAAGCAATCCTGTTTCCATTAACCCAAAAAAAGCTACAAGATTTTAAGATGTAAATATTTTACAGATAAAATCTTGAAAACACAGCACCTGCTGCAAAAATAACATTTAAATAAAGAGCTAAAAGATTTGATGATTTAAATATTCTACAGAATAAACCCCCTCTTGTAAAAATCTTTGAAAACACAGCACCTGCTGCAAAAATAACATTTAAATAAAGAGAGCTTTCAATGGTTTTTTTGCGTTGTGCTTAAAAGTTATGTTTTACTAAAACAACACATTAAGTACTTTTGCAAGGCAGTCAAGACAGAACAGAAGTATTATTCGTACGCTACAATTATATAATAATAGATAGAATAGTAGATGTAGATGTAAAGTCGACTTATGAGTACTAAATTATATAGTGTTAATATATGTATGTAATGTATATGTATGTCTTATATACACATTTCCTAAAACTTGAAAGCTTTATTTAAATATATTTTTACATGCAAGTATGAAAATACATTTGACAATATATATATATAGCGAAATATTATGTTTTTATTAAGTTCTATTGCGATACAATGGGGCTCTTTTTGTCTATGTCAGATATATTCGCGTTGTTCTGCGGCGCCGCCCCGTTCCCAGGGCTGGCTGGAATAGCTCCCGCCCGGTCAATGCTCCACGGGTTCGATCCGGAGATGGGTGAGTCGGCATGCCCGAATCCGGTGTGATTATCGTGCTCTACGGCATTGGTTCCGTCATATTGCGTGTTCTCTAATCGGGTAATCAGCCGCTCGTCCTCCTCGCCGAACTCGCCGCCCATCAGCGTCGGCTCGCCGACCACCATCACGTCCTGAGAGGAGAGGGAGAAACTTGGGCCGGAGGGGGATCGCTTCTGGTTCGTCACGGGCGGTGTATTCGAGTTGTTGCCGGCACCGCCTGAATTGGAGCCCTTCCGTTTGCGTCGCTTGTTCGGCGGCCGCTGCGGATCCTTCTTCCCTGGCGGGGCCACCATGCGTTGCCACTTTTGGAACAGGGTCGTCTTCAGGCAGTCACGCGGACTCAAGGCGTACGCCTTGTGTCGCGACATCAACTCCTGCATCGGCTCGAGTATGACGCACAATCGTAGATAGTTGAGGGTTGAGTTGGTGATCCCGGCTCTTGTGATGTTCTTTGTGATTTGATCCAGCAGCATGGGATCGGGCGGCAGGGAGGTGCCAATCACGGATCTTGGAATGAGCTCTCGGTGTCCCTTGATGGTCATGTGCCACGACTTGATGCGCATGTAGTCATCGTACATGAACTCCAGAATCAGTCTTGCATCCGCGCAGACCTTGGTGAAGAAGGGCTTGCCGTGCTGCGTGATTACCGTGCACTGATCGCAGTCCAGCGTGATGGACGTGTTGTGGAACGACTCCTTGGCGTGCTTCAGCTGGAAGTACAGATCCGACACGCCGCCCTCGTATATGCTGCGAAAGAAGCGCGGGATGAGCGTGCGGCCAATTGTGTACCGCTTGGGCCCGTCCTCCAAACAGAATAGGATCGTCAGCCGGGCGTCGTCCTCGAAGAACTCCGTGGTGAATGAGTCCCACCAACAGTTGTCGCTCTCCTCATTCCGCTGCTGCAGTCGCTTGTTCAGCTCGAAAACCCGATGCTCGGTGTGACTGAAGTAGGAATTGTGCCGCCTGAAACCCTGATCGATCCGCTCCATTTGCTGCGGCCCGCCCATCATCGGATGGTTGCCACCGTGGCCGAAAGGAGACGCCGGCGGCATTGGATTAAACTGTCCGCCAACACCAAAGACCGTGGGTGATGAGAAGTGACCGGCCTGGCCGCTATTGAACGGTGTACCGGAACTGGCTGGCCGACTGAACTGGCCCAAGCCCGAGGACGGGGAGCCGAAGGGTCCGCCGACGGGGCCGTTGAAGTTGCCCGCCGTCGATGACTGCGGATAGTTGCCGGGAATGTTCTGCGCACCAACAGGTCCGGGTGTCGATGAGCCTGAGGGAGCAGGTGACGAGGTATACTGAGGTGTATTCGATCCAGGCTGGTTGGCGTTCTGAAACACTATGGACTGGTTGCCGGCGGGCGAGGACTGGCCGGCAGGTGGATAGGGATTGCCGCCCGAGTTGTACGGCAGGCCACCCTGCGGAAATCCGCTCTGGTTGCCGCTGCCGTCCGGATTTAGCGCCGCCGAGTTGGACGCGGGCAGCATTGATCCGCCCTCGGAGACCGCCTTCCAGCTGCCGTCGTCAATGTTTGCTTGAGAAGTCATCGTATTGCCAGTGTTCAAACCCCTACGATTCATGCCTGTGCTAGATTGTATCGGGCATTCGCATCAGCCTGCAATCCGGAGAGAGAAATGCATTAGATTCCCACGTAAGTAAGTATTATTTCACGCAGCTCTTCGGCGCGGCGGCGAGCGTTCGGTATATTTATACGCCTGTACGTATGTATGTGTATGCACTTGTCTATATGTCCTAATGCATTTACAAAATATGTGTGTACACATACACACACTTTTCATTGGTCGTTCTCACGTTTGAAGTCAGAAAACGCACGCAAGCCCGAAATAATTTGCAATTAATAACGAACAGGTTAGTTCCGTATACGCACCTTTGCAAAAGGCATACAATATTTTAATTCTTAAAGCACAAACACATATAAATGTATCTACAATTTAAGAAAACTGATTGGCCTCCACCGATAGTTTTGCCATCGCTTTCCAAATAGCCCATTTCGATAGGTAGGTGGTAGGAAAACGATGAGTTTTTGTGACTTGCGAAACGGTGGAAAAGGAACACGAAATGCAAATTGTTTTTAAAACATGGGTTGCTTAAGTATGAAAAAAATGTTTTTATTCGAACTTAAACGTTTTATAGTAAGGTTGATAATTTTATTTGATATCTGTTGCAATTATAAATCAGTGACTTTTATGTACATATAATTTTGTCCAGCCTAAATGAATAACACTTGAAAAAAATAGTAATCCAATTTGTACACAAATAGATCTAAGCATAAGATATCGATATCGCTCGCCTCTGTCGTGAGCTCGTATTTGTATGTTCCATTTCAATTTCATTACATTTCGTATTTTCTCGCCGCACCCTTGACTTAATAATTTAGTATGTGCCGTATAAATTTGTAATCAAAATATGGTTGTTTAAGACTGTTGCTCAAAATTCGTTAGCTTGTTTGATCTTTATATAATTATCACCTTGTTGCATAGCGACCAAGTGGAGTGATGCCAAACTTGTTGAACATTTTCATATCAGTGTAATTGTGTATGTATGTTTGCACCTTGTAAACGGCATTTATTTCGCACATTTATCCATGTTTGTTGTACCATGCAAAGAATTTCTTGGTTGCATTAATTGGGTTTGTTTAATTTTCTCCTTGTTTACCTCAACTTTTTCTTCATTAATTACTTGCGTCTCAGTTTTAAGAACTTGTGAAAATCTTCATTATGCAGTTACATATGCACATTCCTGTGTATGCATGTGTGCTGCAGAAGTGTGTTTGTTGAAAAAGCATTTTTTTGAACCGAAATAGGCGTGTTGATTTAATTCTGTTTATTTGTTCACAGAGCGAGGCAAAATGTCAACCGAAAGCCTGAACAGCTTAAGCGACATTGATCTGCACAGGAAGCTAATTCAGAGCGGCTTTCCGAACACACCGGTGACCGAGACAACGCGTTCGGTTCTAATTCAGAAGCTGAAGAAGCATCTCAGAGCCGATAAGCTGCGGAAGCGCAGCAACAAGTACGTGCTGTACTCCAAGGAGCAATCAGACTCTCCCCTCTATCAGTACCCACAGCCCCCGACGGGCTATGCCAATGGCAATGGCATAGACAACAATAACGACGTGGATCTCAGCAGGAGTCCCTTGGCCTTCAACCGCAGCAGCCTCGACGAGTGTGACTCGACTCCTCTGCACCTGTCTGCTTCCAAGATGTACGCCCCACCGCCGGTGGTGGCCTCCAATTACGACGGCGACTGCTCGCCGCCGCCCCTAAGCCTGGGAGGCATGAATGGCAAGTACCGGCAGCAGTCCTGCTCCCTGCCGTACTCCATAGACACGTCGAATAACTACGGCAAACAGAGCCCCAAGGTCAAGATGTCGGACGGAGGTGTTGTCAACAGATTGCTCAGCTTTCGCGACACCACGATCCAGAGAAAATTCAACACTAAAGTTCCATTCACAACGCAAGCGTCGAGAGTGCCTCAAAAGAGCGAAAGGTTCCCCCGCCTATCCTGGGCGGACCTCAAGAACTTCTTCAAGAACCCCGACATCCGACCATATGTAATACCACAAGTGCTCATCTCACTCTTTCTAATCTTCCTGACAATAATCACGGTCCTGTATCTGGGAAAGCGGTTTGAGCAGACGCCCATTGACAAAACTGTGCTGAAATATACATTATGTAATCCCAATGATTTGCAACTGGCCACGGAGCGTACCAATTGCGTAGAGAAGCATGCGCTTACGAGTGCCCTGGACTTGAGTGACCAGCTCTTCAAGCTCCTGAACGAGCGAGCCAGGCTCCATCACTGCAAGGACGCCAGCCAGTCGCCCAATTTGGAGGTAAACGAGTTTGTAAGGGAAGTGGTCGTCGGCAACCCGAAGGCCCATCGAGGAACTATACACACTAATATGATGGCCACTAAATACCTTATTACCGAGAATCCACAGTGGATGATCCAAGTGGTTGAGTCTCCGAACACCGCCGCCTACTTTGAGCTAACCGAACCGAATCTGCCGCTCAAGTGCGTTGTCCTGAAGAAAATGACTCGTTTCTTTACGCTGATCGGTACACTGATTCTGGTGGCAGCCGTGTGCCTTGTCGTGTACTTTGCAATTGTCCTGTACCGCGTCAAGCAGAAGGAAGCCTTGCTGGCGGTTGATCAGTTTACAAAGGACATTATCAACGAGCTGATTTATCAGAGTTCGCAGAGCGATAACCCCGAGGTGATCATAAACCAGCTGCAGGAGAAGTTTGTGCCTGCTAAGAATCGCTCGAAGCATTTGTCTTCCTGGAACAAGGCGCTCAAGGCGCTGGAGAAGAACGATAGCCGTGTGCTATTCGGTATGGTCAATCGGGATGGCAAGGCACTTCGCACCATGGCCTGGAACAGGAATCTGGACAAGAAGGACGTGGGTCTGGTCAAGAAGTGGCAGAGTCCCGCATTCGACAACTCCAACAAGATTGCCAATCCACCGACGCCCTGCCTAAAGATCAGACACATGTTTGACTCTTCTGAAGTTGATCAGGCAAATTTGAAGCAGTCCATTGTGGAGTCCATCATCGAGAAGGTGGGGCCACGCTGCAAGATCTGTGACGTGCAACTGGACATCCAGTCGTGCTGCGTGTACATCCGGTGCGCCACCGAAGAGGACGCCGGGATGATACACAACGAGATCAATGGCTGGTGGTTCGACAAGCGCCTGATTTCGATTAAATTCCTAAGACTTGAACGCTACCTAAGCCGCTTCCCCAAGCCCTCAGCCGAGCCCTTGCTTTACTTTCATCCCAGCGAGGCGGCCAGCAACAACACTCACTCATAAAAATACACACAACACAACACTACACCTAGATACTTAAGTTATTAAATGCGAATTTGTTTTTACATGTACACAGAAGGCATTATTCTCATTGCTGCGGTTATTGATTTCTTCTTCATTTTATTTTGGCTAATTATCAACTAGTTTTAAAACGTAACAAGTCAAGCTACTTTGCAAGGGAATTCGAGGACAGGGCTCCGCTCTCGCCGGTTTCCAAGTGCTTGATGAGACGGTACAAAGCAGCAGCTTCCTTTATCTTGCTAAAGCCAACGCAGAAGGCTTCAATTTCAATGAATAATTCCTGAAGAACATAAAATTTAGTAGGTTAAAGTAAGTGGTAAGCTTGGCTTCTCACCTTAACGTTCACAATCTTATTTCGAATTAATGATTGAAGAAATACGCAAACAAGACGCACAAGGCGGGACTGCATGTACTTATCCTTAACTGTTTCGCATGTGGAAATGCAATTGCTAATGTATAAATGAATAAACTCCGTGGGCAAGGGACCCGATGTGGTTAATCTAAAGCAAAGAAATATTATTTTGAGTCTGAGAGATTTGCAGGCTCAAAAGTCCTACCGGTTGACAACTTCCATGGAGTGCAGTGTGATATCCATATTAACCAATATATTGAAATACTCGGTTATATCGGTGGTCATCATCAGTCTTAGTAGAATTTCAATGGAAATCAGAGGATTGTTTTCCACAAGAAGAGGTAGCTGCAAAAGGTAATAGTAATTAATTGCTTATTATTACCGCGCAGGCACAACATACTTTGGCCGGGGTCAGTCCATATTGGCGTGCAATGTCCGTGTTCTGCTTGAGAAGATCATCAAACAGGATGTGCTGGTCCTGAAGGCTGAGTGGCTGGAGAAAGGCCTGCTCGATGAGGTGCTTGGTATTCGGTGTCACATAATTCGATTTGTCGTACAATATCTCCAGTTTCTCGCTGTTGGACTGATTGATCCAAAGCAGCTCGTCTTCGAAATCCATCAGAGGCGGAGCAATGGAGAGAAACATGTTGGCTTGCTATTTTTAATTTTGAGTTTATGCCGCAACTTTTCATATGATTTCCTTTCTTTTTTGTTATTTGTTTCAAAAAATTTATAATGTTTATGAAATTGTTTTTTTTTTAAGAATTATTTCTTTTTAGTGTGACCCTAGGGCCAAAGCTAGAAAAAGACGAGAGGAACATTTCAGTTGTAGAACAAACAAATTTAAAAAGACAACTCTTTATTATACAAATCATTTACAAAAGTTATCTATCAATCTTAAGTGTTATTACAAATTACCTATAATTTAATTAACTAAATTGCTAGCTTTAAAATCAATGTTTAAATAAATCGTTTCACGCTTCACATTGTTTCAAATTCAACGTTTTTCTTAATGGCTAGATAGCCGGCGCAATCTGGTCACATTTCGGTGGATTCGTGGTAATCCTCAAAATAAAAGTAAAATGGACCGCGGTAAGGGCAGCGGCGGATCGAATAGATCCCAGAAAAAGGTGCCTTTGGGCGGAGAACTCTTCGCCCTTGGCACCAAAAGCGTTCGGGATGACTCCAAGTCCAAGATCATGCCCATCAAGTCCATATCATCGGACAGAAAGCGAGAGGCCACTTCCTCGCTGGCCAGTTCCAGCAAAAGGGCTCGGGTGAGCCTGAAGGAACCGGCCACCGGTACCACGGATATATCCTCCGGCAGCAGCCAGTGCGAGTCCTGGGAGCAGTTCGCCATAGACTGCGAACTGGACAACATTATCGAAGCGATATTCACGGCCCTGGAGCAGAACGACAGCGAGACGGTGGGCCGTCTAGTCTGTGGCGTTATAAAACAGACGACAAGCAGCTCCTCCCGCTCCAAGGTGGACAATATCGCCTTTCTGGCTCTGACCTACGTGGCCAAGCTACAGCCAAACATTTTCAGCACAGATATAGTGGCCTGCGCGTTGTTATCCTTTCTGCGGCGGGAGGCGAACGTGAAGATGCGCTATAACACCAATCTACACATTCTGTTTGCCAACCTGCTGGCCCGGGGCTTCGTGGACATATCCCAGTGGCCGGAGATAATGCTGCGCACGTATATAGACGACGCTGTGAACGAGCGATACTGGGCGGACAACGAGCTTTGCGCTCCGTTGGTGAAGAACATATGCGCTGCTTTCAAAACTCGGACTCCCCACATCAGTCTTTTGCGCTGGGACGTCAGCTCGACGGCCATTCCCTCGGGCGGCGGTGGCGGACCTGGACACAGGGACAGCAGCAGCGTCATTGTGGACGACGATTCCGGGGACAATTCGACGCAAAGCCTCGACGCCAGCCCCTTGAACGCCGAGTCCGAGCCCATTTCGGACGCGATGTGCACCATTAAGGCAAGATTTAGCGATGCCGTCGTGCAGAAGCACGTGAGTGATGCCATACGCGATCAGCTAAACAAGCGCCAGCAGCAGGATAACTACACGCGGAACTTTCTCAAGTTCCTCTGCAGCACGGCCGGCATCGCGGAGGTGCGGTGCTTGAGCATCTCCCGGCTGGAACTCTGGATACACAACGGCAAGCTGGTCAAGTTCGCCCAGCAGCTGCTCTCGTACATCTGCTTTAACATCAAGGGACGCAACACCCAGGACAACGAAGTGCTCCTGGTGCTGGTAAAGATGAGACTGAAAACGAAACCGCTGATCAACCACTACATGTCGTGCCTCAAGGAGATGATATACCTGCAGCCGGACATCCTCAGCACAGTGATGAAGCTGGTGGTCCAAAATGAACTGTCCAACACCCGGAATCCTAACAACATGGGGATGCTGGGTGAGTTTGCATACATAGACCTTCATTTTACACTTTGAATTTAAGCATATTAATTTATCTTATCTTTAGCGACAATGTTTCAAACCTCCTCCGATCAATCGGCGGCCAATCTGGCCGAGATTTACCAAGAGTTTCTGCTGCAGCGCGACGACTGCCTGCGGACGCTGCGTGTCTTCTTGCGGGAACTGGTGCGGATGCTGCGATTCGATGTCAATTTGGTCAAGTTTTGCAAGACATTTCTGAGTGAGAGGGAGGACTTAACCGTGCAAATAGAACAGTTCGAGTTCAAGGAGCGCATCTTCCACTCCACGGTGGACATTGTGTGCCTTTGCATGTTTCTCTCGGCCACTCCACAGGCGCGTGAGGCCAGTCTGTCGTTGAAAACCAACCGGGATACAAAAAACAACCAAGCACTGCTAAAGCTGTACAATCAAATGTCTCAGATCCAGCTGGACACGGTGTCCTGGATGTACGAAACGGTGCCCACCATCTTCAAGATTCCGGCCGCCGAGTATCACCAGGCGCTGCACAAGCTGCTGCTCCTGGACAGCCCTGAGCAGTATTCGCGGTGCGATCAGTGGCCATCGGAGCCGGAGCGTGGGGCCATTTTGAGGATCATCTCCGAAACACCGATCCACGAGGAGACCCTTTTGCGCATCATACTGATTGGCATCACCAAGGACATTCCCTTCTCCATAGCCAACACATTCGATGTCCTTTTGCTTGTAATTAAGAGGGTCTCCGGGATGAAAGCCACCAATATACCGGCTGTGCAGGCCAACAAGTTCGACATCATTGACTTCCTGTTCAGTATGTCCGAGTACCATCATCCCGAGAACATTCGACTGCCGTCGGACTACGAACCGCCCAAGCTGGCCATTATCGCCTTCTACTGGAAGGCGTGGCTAATTCTGCTCATGATCTCGGCGCACAATCCCTCGACCTTCGGCGCCTTTTGCTGGGACCACTATCCCACGATGAAGATGCTGATGGAAATATGCATAACCAATCAGTTTAACAATTCGGCGGCCAACAAGGATGAGCTTCAGATAATCACCGTGGAAAGGGACCACATTCTCCAGTTTGAAACCTATCTGGCTGCACAGACATCGCCCCATGCCGTTATCACCGAGGAGACGGCCATCCTGATCACCCAGCTCATGCTGATGGATCCCATGGGGACGCCGCGCAAGGTGCCCTCAATGGTGTTGGATCAACTGAAGTTCCTCAATCAGACGTACAAGCTGGGCCATTTGTTCTGTCGCTGCCGCAAGCCGGACTTGCTGCTGGACATAATCCAGAGGCAGGGCACCACGCAGTCCATGCCCTGGCTGTCGGACCTAGTGCAGAACAGCGAGGGCGACTTCAGCCATCTGCCAGTGCAGTGTCTGTGCGAGTTCCTGCTCTTCAATGCGCACATCATCAACGAGGAGAATAGTCGCGATGCGGAACTGGTCAACTTTCTGCGGAATCTGATATTCGATGCGAATCTTAGCCATCCCATCGTCTGCGAGCTGTTAGATTACATATTCCGTAGGCTATCGTCGACGGTGAAACAGTCGCGGGTGGCTGCTCTCTCGGGATTAAAGATTATCTTTAAACAAAACTCGGGCGACTTTGAGAACGAATGGCTGTTGAAGTCCATCCAGCAGATCCCACACTTCTTCGAGGTGAAGCCCTTCATCATACCGCAGCTGCGCGCCGCCTGCCAAGTGGAGAACTGCCCAGAGCTGATAATGTCGTACATTCAGTTTATAACGGCTCACACCCTCAATGATCCGGTGAACGAGATGCTGGATCATGTGATCGACATGGCGCAGTTGATCGTGGAGCGCAGCACAATGTTCCAGCACATCATCATTTCCCAGGAGGACTACGACTACATGCCCGACGAGAACCGCATCCAGACCCTCAAGTGCCTGTTCGTCATGTTCAACAATTACATCATCAAGCTGCGGGAGTACCATGAGCCGTACGAGTGGACCGAGTACCCGGATCTGCTGATGGTCCAGTTCGACGATGGCGTCCAGCTGCCCCTCCACATAAACATCATTCATGCATTCATTATATTGCTGACCTACTCGAACAGCAATATGCCCGAATCGATACCAATTTTGGACTACTGGTTCCCGCCGGGGCGGCCGGCGCCCGTTGCCTTTCTGCCTAGCATGCCCCAGGAGCAGGTGCAGCTGCTGCCCGACTGGCTGAAGCTCAAGATGATCCGTTCGTCGGTGGACAGGCTAATCGAGGCCGCTCTGAACGATCTGACGCCCGATCAGATCGTGCTGTTTGTCCAGAACTTTGGCACTCCGGTCAACTCGATGTCCAAGCTGCTGGCCATGCTGGACACCGCTGTGCTGGAGCAGTTCGATCTCGTGAAGAATGCCATCCTCAACAAGGCGTATTTGGCCCAGCTAATTGAGATTCAGCAGGCTCGGGGCGCCAAGAACGGCCACTATACTGTCCAGGCTCTCGATCTGCATTCGCACTCGCAGACCGTGCCGGATCTGCCCAAGATCAATGTGGTTATTCAGGAAACCGTGGAGATTGGTGATTACAAACCGTTGGAGTCTAGCCATTGTCCCACCGACCGCCTGGTTACCCAGGAAGTGGCGCAAACCATACTTACACAGCCAGATCAGTTGACCATTGGGCAGAGCGCAGGCCGATCCCTCATCCAGAGGCTGTTGGATGTGCTGGTGTTGGCGCCCACGAGCAGCAATCGAAACGATCTTGTGGCGGCCCTAACCGAGGTGATAGTTTCGGGATGCGACAACCGACCCATCATAATGAGCCGAAATGTCTGCACCCTGCTGAGGACCTTCTTCAGCTGCATGTTGCACAGCGACAACTACCACCTTCTCGAGAACACTTTGCAAAAGAACTTTAGCATCTTTAAGCACACATCCAGCCCGATGCTGCGGCAAACGGAGCTGTACCAGCAGAGTCTGATGTTCATGTTGCGCAATTCTCGGGAGATTTACGTGCAGCAGTTCAAGGCGAATAATGCTTTAATGGCGCGGAAGAGGATTGTGCGGAGCATCATCGACAGCTTTGATGACACCAAGGACTGCAAAGTTGTGGCAAAATCCAAGAGCGATCAGCTATTTTACAACGGACTCTTCATCGACTGGCTGTCGGAGGTGGACCCCGAAATTGTGTCCACTCAGCTGATGAAGGAACACTTTCTGTTCTCCCAGTCCTGCAGCGAGTTTCGCTTCTACCTGCTGTCCCTGATCAATCACCAGACCAATTGGGATACCATCGAGAAGATAGCCGAGTATTTGTTTAGGAACTTCCACGCAGACTACGACCACGCCACCGTTCTCAACTACTTCGAGGCCTTGACAACCAATCCGAAGCTGTGGAAGGGTCGCGAGAAGTACATGTCCAAGAACGTGCGACCCGACGCGTTCTTCCTGCTGAAGAGCACAGAGCTGGAACCCTTTGCACACTTTATCCTGCACGAGGGCCTCTCCGAGATCAAGGTGGACAGCAAGAACTATGACTTCAAGCTCTGCTCCCGCATGAATCTGCTGTTCAAGCTGACGGAGAAGCGAAGAGACCTCATGGTCAGAGTGATGGAACATGTGGAGGAGAGTGCAGTGTCGGACTATCTGAAGCTGCAGGTCCTGCAGCAGATGTACATCATGTATCCGCGAATCAAGTTCCTTCGGCCGAGTAAGACCGGCGAACAATCGTACAAGTTGCAGAACCTGAAGGGATGCCAGGCGGACAAGGTTTTCAACAATCTGATCACCTGCCTGGGCAGTCTGGTGGGCAAGAAGGACTTCGAGACCCTGTCGACGGACACGGAGCTGCTCCTGCGCAAGCTGGCGGCCTCTCATCCACTGCTCTTCATGCGCCAACTGAGCGTTCTCTCGTCAATTATGCAGGGACGGGCACAGATGAGCATGAAGGCTCTGCGGGAAGAGCACCACTTCCATCGGTTCGTGCAGATCCTGCGGACACTCGAGCTCCTGCAGCCGACGATCTTCGAGGACGCCTACAAAAATGAAATCCAGAACACACTGTCGTGCTATTTCAACTTCTTCAAGCACCACAGCTCCGTGAAGGAAGCCTACCAGATGCTGAACAAGTTCGTCCAAATGCTGCAGGCCTACATCAACTGCAACCCGTCGAGCGCCCTGCTCTTCATCGAGCAGTATGTGGGCATCCTTATGGAGCTGGCCGCCAAGTACACGTCGCTGGGCAAGCTGCAGGTCCTGGTCCAGGCCGTTGCCCTGCTGCAGCACAAGTCTAGCTCCGCCTCGGAGCTGGATGACGAGGAGGTGGCCAAGAACGAATATGAACTGGACGAACAGTCCTCTTCTTCCACCAGCACCAAGCCCGTCGTGGTGATCGATGAGCCCATGGACCCGCCGCCTGCTACCCTAGACACTCCCATGGGCGGCGGCGGCAGCCGGGGATCTTCGTCCGTTCTCACTCTGAGCTCGTACAGCAGATCGAACTTCACCGACATATCGCCGCACTTCCTCGATCTAATCAAGATCATAAAGTTGTCGAACACCGAAGATGTGGTTCTGGGTCCCATGCAGGAGCTCGAGTGCCTCACGTCCAAGCGGTTTGTGTTCATCAACGAGCTGTTTGAGCGCCTGCTCAACCTGATATTCTCGCCAAGTGCACAGATCCGGTCCATCGCCTTTATCATACTGATCAGGCATCTGAAGCACAATCCCGGCAACTCGGACATTAACCTGTGCACCTTGAACGCTTACATACAGTGTCTGCGGGACGAGAACTCCTCGGTGGCGACGACGGCCATCGATAACCTGCCGGAGATGTCGGTGCTGCTGCAGGAACACGCAATAGACATCCTGTCGGTGGCCTTTTCTTTAGGCCTCAAGTCGTGCCTGAACACCGGCCACCAAATACGGAAGGTCCTTCAAACGCTAGTGATCCAGCATGGCTATTAGGTGATCAGTTTGGTATTAGTATTTCCTGATATACATGTGTATAGTGTAAGCAGTAAAATGATAAATACATTTGATCTTTTATCAATATTTAAATTTAAATGCGATTTTGGGTCAAGTTAAATATTTCATTTTCTTTATTTCTACTGAAAATACAAATTATGTAGAAAATTCTCATACAAATTGGCGATCTCAACAGGATACGTTGGGTGTTGTGTTGGTTTTCATCGCTGTTTCATGCATGCCTTGTTGCTGTTGTTGTTGTTGTTTGTTAAATGCAATGCACAGTGCTCCTGCTCCTCGTAGTACAGTGTTTATTGGCGGTCAGTGGCCCGAAGCTTCTCCTCGACGGCTTCACGGGAGGCTTCGGACAGATCAGTGGCTTGTATGTACTTTTGCACGCCAACCAGCGACTTCTTCAGAGCATCGAACGAGCTGGAGTACAACATCTTCTTCTTGACCTGTTAACAACAACAAAAACTTTAATTTTGAGGGGTTTAAACTACGAAAGTTTGCACAAACCTTGGCAGTATCGGGACACCACGACATAAGGAACAGCTTTTGCTTCTTTGAACTCTCAGAGGTGCCTTGACATTGGTGCATATATTCAAAATCGAACAAGCCATACCTGCGTTTGATAAAATTTAAATAAGTAACAAATTGTATGATTATTGAGCACTCTATACTTACCGGCACTCGCCAGGTCCGCATTTCTGAATGTCCTCTAGAAACTGATCGTATTCGGCGTTGCGATCGGCCACAGTCTCCACATCGATCTGCTTCTCGTCGCGAATGAAGAAAATGACATAGCGATGCTTTTTGTCCTTCTTTATTTCCTCGTATGTTGTCTTGCAGACATCGGACACAGTTACTCCAGAAGCCTGTTCAAATAGACAGAATTAACATTAAATTAATTCACATATAATTTATATCATAGTTGCACTTTAATACACATCACCCTTTATTTTGAAATTCGCAAGGGCGCGCAAAATTGTCGCCGGCAAATGTACATCACTAACGTCAAAATGCTGAGCGCGGTGGCGCATATATATATATGTACATACATTCATCCATACGTATGTAGTTGTGTGCGGCTAACTGCCGACATAACTGCCCACTCTCTGCCTTTCAGCTGACACAGTATAGCCGTCCCTTTTTCGCCTGGCAAAAATTATATTTCTTTCATTGCCGGCAATAACAAACAAAGGTAAATAATTTTCTATTTCTGCCCATTATTGTTACATCTTATTTGTTTGTAACCGGCGCACAAACTAGATATTCGCATATGTATGTACATTTATGTACCTAGAGGGAGAACGGGTGGGGAGCTGTGGGCGTGGCACCATTTACAGCTCAACCGGCGCGCTCAAAGAGTTCAAGGGTAAGTTCACAAGTGCCGGCAAGTTTAAGGGTGAGTGCAAGCCGAAGAAGCGGAAGAAAAACCAATGGTCCGCTGTGATTATGCACTTTTCTCTATTGCCTGGCAGACACACGCTCGCGTGTGGGCTAAACGGAAGAAAATGCATGAAATTTCCCCCCAATAATATTCGGAAAATGCCGACAAAATCATACATACAGACCCCGACCGTCTGTCACATATACATACGCACACCAGTAAATCCAAGCATACACACGCAGCCAGGCGGCGGCGGCGGCAAGCAGCAAGGAAACGATCACACTCCACACCTTAAATATGTATGTCTGCAGATGCATATATGTATGGATAAATACATATTTCTGGATGGTAATATATTTTTACATACACACTTTTGCGTCTGCTAGAACATAAGCCTTGCCCCGCAGATACATACATCTGCACATATTTATAGCCATCGGGAAAAAAAGCGGTATACCCACACACACTCATGGGTGTAAAAATATATACATCAAATATATGTATTCATATGTGTGTGCATTTCTCTTTCCAACTTTTCAATTTTTAATCGCCATGCTAGAAGAAGGCCGCAGTCCATTTTTCTCCAGCTGCCACCTTCGATCATTCTTCTGCGCTGAGTTTTTGTAATTTAACAGTTATGAGTGAGCTGGGTCCGCAATGAGTATGAAAACACTTCAATAAATGAGTAATATCCGTTCCTACCAATGACTAATTTGGTTTATACGTACACGCACACATTCATACCCATCTATATGCCCGAATATGGCCAACGTACATATACGCAAAAAAAAAGTTGAATTATATGTATGATTGGTATATATATACATACACTTATCTAAATGTGTATATATACAGATTTCAAAGGAGATGCTTATATGATTCATCGAATCCAAGACACTTATTCGCACTCTTAGTGGTCCCCCGCAAATTGGCATCCAACTCGCTTCAATTATTCGTTTTACTTGGTAGATTTAACAAGAAGTTGTAAGCATACGTACCATTTTGCCTGTAGTTTTTTTACTTTCACAATCTTCGAATTATTGCCAAGTATATATTACAAATACTGTTTAACCTTCCGCCTTCTTTCACGAACAACCGGACGAATCAATTTGGTCGATTATTTCGCATAGGTTAGGAGTTGCCAAGCCACTGCAAAATATCATCGTGCTTCGTGACACTTCATACCGATTGTTTTCATTTTGGAACGGTGGCAGTGGAACGCACGAATACTGATTTAATTATTTATTTCAAAATATTTGTTTTGTAATGGTACTTTCAAGAGAAATAAATAAATAAATTGAAACATTTAAAATAATATGTTAAAGCACAATTTTTGGTAGAGAGAACTATATTAAAACAGTTTAAAAAAAAGTGCATTTATGCATAGTTTCGGGCCCACAAAATGTTCTCACTACAATGTGAATTTCTATGAAACAGCTGATATTTAAGAAACGAAATGGAACAATTTAAAAGAATTTGGAATACCAGAAAAATGTTTCATATTTCAAAAGTATTTCTTTGTATATTTGGTAAAATAAATTATGAATTTAATTAGTTATAGATCAAGAATGAAATAATTATACCACAGCTTAATTTTTTTGTTGTTTTTTAAAGCTCATTGATACCGGTGCTACTTTTTCGTTATACTTTTATCGGTATTTCAAAAGTCAAAACCTGTTTTTTATTTAATAGTTTAATTTGTTTATTATTATGTTAAATACAACGATTGCGATGAAATTTTTATTTAACAGTTCATATATTAAAAGCGTTTTTTTTTATAGATTAACGATAAATATATTTGACTATTAAGCAGACCGTAAAACTGTAATAAAATTAGCACAATCCTCCTTCGTCCTCAGCGTCATTGGTTTCCTGAAACAAATTTGTTTTAGTTTGTCAACAGTAAAAGTGTTTGCCTTTAAAAGCTTACATTTCCAACATTGTCGCTCTGTTTTTTCTCGACTTGTATACCTTGAGGTAACGGAATGTTCTTGGATAAAATTGCATACTCGACATCCATATGCCTGATAAATGGTGATGCCAGCATCCTTGCAGCTAATTCTGGATCCTCGTCGTCAAAGGCTTGCAATAGGGTTTGCAAAGTAGAGACCTCTTCGGGCTCGCAACAATTGCCCCATTCCCTGAATGTTTTTTCTGCCTCTACGGAATCGCCTCGGGCTAATTGTACCATCACCAAAGCTACGACCAAACGTCCAATTTGTCCATATGATTCGGTCTGTTGATTTAGTGCAATCTCCTTTTTAAGGGCGTTTGTGGCTTCCTCGTACCTAGAAGTATCGAGTGATTGTTAAAAGGTTCAAAATTGTTAAATAGAAAACTTACATCTTTAGTTTAACCAATATTCTGGACACTTTCGATGCATATTCAGCGGCTTGGCGGACGGAATCCTCAATCTAGGCAAGAGGAACATTGTATATTACAGATATGGAAAAGAAACCTGAAGTACTAACCATTATAACTTCAAGTGCATGTTGGTAGAAGCGCAATGCAATGTCGGGATGCTTATGTTCCACCAACTTGGCCGCTTTATCCAGCGCGGACGCAGCTGCTTCCGGAGAACCATGTTGCTGATAGAGGTTTGCTGCCTTGTTGGCGTACTCCTCGGCTTCGTGTAATTTATCGGTCTCTTTAGTGAGCAAAATGATCTAAAAATCAATGGTTTTAATTAAAGCCTAAGATTGATTTTGTCAGATTTACCTGTTCGTAGCATTTTGCAGCATGGAACCAAGACTTGTTGTTTTTGTAAGAGTCAATGGCCTTCAAAAGGCAATCTTTGCTTTTGTCAAAATTTTTTGCTATTCGATATGCAGTGGCTGAAATATAAAAAGCATTAAGTATACGTAAAGAGGCTATGATAACTATAAATATAAATTTAAATTAAAAACACCTTATAACATTGAAATACAAAAAAACCTATGGAAATACAGTGGTCACAACAATTTAAATATTACATTTCGCTTGTATGTTTGTAAACTTTGTTTGCGCAGTGTATATTATGTACACATATACTTGCATACGTATGTATACATACATTGTCATCAAAATATGTACATATTTTGGTTAAAATATTGTTAAGGTTTAAGATGGATAGCTTATAATATCTGATTGATGAAATATGTTTATCGCATATATAGATAAAGTATCTTACCAGCTTTTGAATACTCATCAGCTGCACTATCGTAATCAGGTACCCATTTCAACAAAGAAAGTTTCAAGCTGCAAAATTGAGTTATTTTTTAATTGCCAATGTTTGTGTTGAAACTAATGGAGTTTCCGTTACCTCTTTTCGGCCTGGCGCACCAACTCCTCGGCTTCGGCAATCTTTTTGGCAGCAGACATTTTCTTCAAAGTTTATGTTTTGCAGGAAAAATCAATTGTTTACCTTTTTAAAAAAGTGTGACCAAGTGCGACAAGAGAAATAGCAATGTTTGCAAAATCACGGTGGATTGAAAACTTTACTCAGGTGGGAGCACTGCGCATGTCGAAATATTTGCAAAGATGAGGGTTAAATACACTGGAAAATATGTTTTAATGTTCAGTTTAGGTAAGCAATAAACATTAAATGAGATAGATTAAATAGATTTATCTTAGCACAATAAATATATAAGCTTAATTACACATAAACTTTAATATGATATTATTTTGTATATTTATTTCGTATTATTATTTTTTATTTAAAAAAAAAACATAAAACAGTTGAATATATTTTTTTTGGTGCACTAAATACCTGTTCTGTTTTGATTCGAGAAGTAAATAAAAAAGTGCATTAGGTAATAAATTGAAAATTTGCCAAATTCTATATTTGGATACTTTCCATTTTATATTGATAACGGTTTCAAGCTTACTGTTCTCATAATTCACATTTAGTTGCACAATTGTTTGGTTTGTTGCAAATTGGAGACTTTAATTAGCAATATTTTACTTTGTTTTATTTGGCAGCTTTAAAAATGTCCCACAAATCTTGTGTGGAACTAAGTGAAATCCGAAAATTGGATAAAATAGTGCAGCAATGTGAGCTGTACATGTCCAATAATAATATCGACGATACGATAAAGAAGCCGCCTTTAAAGGAATTCAAACGGAATTGCCTTCCAAAATCCAATAAGTTTGTCGAAAGGGAACTCTTTTCCCTCATGTGCAACTTGAATAAAATTGAAAAGAAACAAGTCTTTGTTTCCGATATCCTAATAAACGCCAGCATGTTCGACGATAAGAAGGAAAGTCTGTCGAGATTCCCGAAGAATGTGGGCGACCATAACACTCTGGTCTATCACAAGTTCATGCGGAATAGACCCAATAGTGATGACGAATCCCTTCAGCTGAAAACCAAAGCGAATGTTAAGGATAAACAAGGCGATAGCAGTGCGGGAGATTGCTTCTTCTCACCCCTCCTAATTAAGATTAACAATAAAAGGGATGGCTTAAAGAAGGCTAAAGCCAGCAAAGGTGAAAGCCAATTCGATCAGAGCACCATCGCCGCAGAGGCCAAGTCGAGTCAATCTAAAAAGTACTCCAAAGCCACGAAAAAGTGTGTAAAATGTGATAAGAAAAAACTGTATATTAAAAACTTTCAGAGCTCGGTTCGACGGGACTGCGATTTACTTTGCTCCTATGATCCAGCTCGAAAGAATAATAACGATCTTTTCCTGGGCCACAAAACCAATAGCAACAACTCCTTTGAATGCATGTTCAAGAACATTAAATATAATCAAAATGGTAAAACAACTGAGAACGCCATAGGTGCCGATCACTACGATGATATGCTGGATAAAGAGGCTCTTCTCGGATCAAAAAGCGAGGCGAAAATGCAGGACCCCGCCGATATGGTACATATACATAGTATTTCTTCTGCATTTATTCAGTCTAAAATTTGTTTTTCAACAGATTATGTCTTTCGGAGACAATATACTGCATGACCAGAAGTTACAGAACAACTACTACCACAAATGGACCCTCCTGCACTATTCGCCCTTCAAAGCTGTGTGGGATTGGGTGATATTGATCCTGGTCATGTACACGGCGATATTCACACCATATGTGGCGGCGTTTCTGCTTGGAGAACAGGATTACCAGAGGAGAAATAACAAGTACATAAACTCTGATCCCATTGTGATAATTGACTTGATAGGTGAGTTTAAGAGAAACCTAATTTATAAAAAAGGCAGCTAAATGTTTGTAATTGCAGTGGATGTTACGTTTATTGTTGATATTTTAATAAATTTTCGAACCACATTTGTGAATGGGCAAGACGAAGTGGTAAGTAATGAATATTTTTGAAGAAATGGTTGTATACATGTAAAGTTATACAATATTTTATAGGTATCCCATCCCGGCAGGATAGCAGTTCATTATTTAAGCGGTTGGTTTCTAATTGATCTCGTGGCAGCTGTTCCATTTGATTTGCTTTTAGTCGGAAGTGATACAGATGAGGTAACTCTTTTTTTGTATTAACTATAAATCCTTTAAAATTTAATATTTTTTATAGACAACTACCTTAATTGGACTCTTAAAAACGGCCCGGCTTTTAAGGTTAGTTCGCGTGGCTCGAAAGATTGATCGTTATTCGGAATACGGAGCGGCAGTTCTTATATTGTTGATGGCAACCTTTATACTAATTGCTCACTGGTTGGCATGCATTTGGTAAAGTTAGGGAGTTTTCTGGTATTATTTTTGAGGAGTCACATACAAACTTTTTATCAGGTATGCCATAGGAAATGCAGAGAAATCAATTGCATCGAAAAACATCGGCTGGCTTCACTCCCTGGCTTATGACATTCAAGAGCCCTATTTCGAGAACAAAACTGGCGGACCCTCAATAAAGGTATTTCAGTAAAGTAAAGTATTTCAGTAAAGTTATAAAGTATTAACTAAAATCTTTCATTTCAGTCGCGCTATATAACAGCTTTGTATTTTACGTTCACTTCGCTTACATCTGTGGGTTTTGGTAACGTGGCTCCAAACACGGATGCCGAAAAGGCATTTACTATTTGTGTAATGCTCGTTGGATGTACGCAAAAGTTTACATTTGTTCACTTGATATACCGAATATGATGATATTTTTAATTTCTCTTTTAAGCTCTTATGTATGCAAGCATTTTTGGAAATGTATCTGCGATAATACAAAGACTTTACTCGGGAACCGCAAGATATCATACACAAATGTTACGAGTTCGGGAATTCATAAGATTTCACCAGGTAGCGAACGGGTGTTATCTATCTACGAAATCAATGTTTAAGCTTGTTTTTCACTTAGATTCCGAATCCTCTCAGACAAAGATTGGAGGAATATTTCCAGCATGCTTGGACCTACACGAATGGCATCGACATGAGCTCCTTGCTAAAGGGATTTCCCGAGTGCCTTCAGGCAGACATATGCCTGCACTTGAACCGAAAACTGCTGACAACATGTGCTGCCTTTTCAGAAGCCAGTCCTGGGTGCCTGAGGTAGGAAAGAGGTTATGCAACAATCTTTACCAATTTTACTTACCGGAATTCAAATTCGTAGAGCCTTCTCTCTTAAATTTAAAACCACACATGCGCCTCCTGGAGACATATTAGTGCACAGAGGAGATGTTCTCACCTCATTGTTTTTTATAGCAAGAGGTTCAATTGAAATTCAGAGAGGCGGCAATATGATTGTCGTGTTGGGTGAGTTACATAAAGTTCAAAATGTAATATGATCCTTATGAGAATATTTTTCAGGCAAAAACGACATTTTCGGGGAGAATCCGTGTATCTATCCCACGCTTGGCAAGGCCAATGGAGCCGTGAGGGCATTAACGTATTGCGATATCCACAAATTGCACAGGGATGA
This sequence comes from Drosophila punjabiensis, assembly GCA_008042585.1. NCBI lineage: Eukaryota > Metazoa > Arthropoda > Insecta > Diptera > Drosophilidae > Drosophila > Drosophila punjabiensis. The sequence goes on along the minus strand of VNJR01002770.1, from coordinate 156,023 downwards.
CTTGTTAGACGTTCTGGATGCTTACCCCGAATTTCTCGAGAGCTTTGTCAATAATTTGGTCATTACTTACAATATGAGAGATGTAAGTGAACTTGCAGCTGCCTTTTGAATTGTTAAATTAAAATTAACAATATATTTCAGGACGAACATTGCGGCGTTGACTTGAAACATCGGTACTTGAGAGCGAGGTCGTCGGATAACCACCGGAGCTCTGCTGATATTCCTTCTATAAGAATGTAAGATATTTCAAAGCAAGTTCAATAAGATCGCTAAAAGAAACACTTTCAGAGTTGGACTGCGTTATAAAAAACACAATGTAAACACTTCAGTGCATAAAGGTAAAAATGATAATTCTCGCGATGTTAATATTTTCATTGAAAACGAAATTGCGAACTATCATTTGGACTTGTTTGAAAACAATAACTAATCTTAAAAAAAAACAGCAACACAGGCACAATTTTCAATAAAAGTATTTAAATCGCTTTGATTGACAACATTTTATTCAATTGTGGGGGTAATTTAATATAATAAACATTTAAAGTATGTGCTTTTAATGTCAAAACTTAGCAGCGTCGCGGGTAAGTAAATAGCATAACGAAGTTTTTAACCTAACAGCATATTCTTAATTTGCTTAAAAAGCCATGAAATAATTTCTAAAAGGTTGAGAATGGATGCACCAAAGAAAAGTCCTATTACACTTCCAATGGCCACTATAATAATAAAATAAATTATTATATAATATAATAAATTAAAAGGATAACTCCTTGCCTATTAAGTCCAGTTTAGTCTGAGTGACTGTTCTGTAATACCTGGCCGTTGGCGGCGAAGCAATTTCTATTTCAACAATATTCGAGGTTTCGGAACCATTGTATGTTTTTTCACGAGACCTTTACAATTATTTAAAAATTATTAAATATTTGGTGGGATAATGCGACTGGGATTCTTTCCTTACCCCACAAAGGTTATCTGTTGTTCCATGCAGGAAGGTAAGCACGCCATATTAAATCCGACATAGTCCTTTACCTTACCGGCGAGATTTCCTAGAATCGAAGCCATAGAATGGTCTGTAAAACAATTATAAAAGCTTACCTGAATCCAAGCATGCTATTTCATCAACACCACAATAGTGCCTGGCGCCTAAAAATAAAATAAACTAACTTATGTATAAACCAAGTGTTTGTAATTAAGTTACTGACTTACTTCGATCAATATGACTAAACAATGTGCAATTGCATAGCTCCATTTCGATTTTGCTTCTAATGTTGGACATACATATGCTAAAACTGGATTAAAGAGTAGTTCAAGGCATTGGTAAATTAAGATCTTAAGAGATTAACCTGTACGAAATTCCCGGTGTTGCACTTTCAGTTGGAAATTTACACATCCTTTGAGAAACTGGTTCATAAATTACATCATCATTATTGTAAATCTCCTCAACATTGAAGCTATGCACCTTTTTGGATAAGAAAATATATACAACAGGTCTTTGGTATTGGAATTGATATATTTAAGACTGTATAAACCTCACCGTGGGCTCACCGGTTACAGTGTAGGATACGGCATTAAAATAAGGCAGATCTTCAGGACTATTTATGAACAACTAGAAAGGAAGCAACTAATTATTAATCCTTTAACTTATTTTTAAGTGCTTACATCATAACGATAGACCAGACCACCTCGTAATATCAATCGCAGAGTTCGATACTTTTCCAATGAAGAGTAACGCAAAGGCATTTCATTGATATTTTTACTATGGACAAAATTACATTTTTAAAATATTAGTTTAAAATGTACTTTTCTACTTACTAATCAAGTAAATTATTTGCCAGAAAGCAATAACCAACTTCTAGTTCATGAAACTTGAAAATGTGTTCACAGTCTGGGAGCAATTTTTCAGCAAAGTAAATTTCTTCAAAGAAATCTGTACAAACCATGGCGAATAACTACAAAATAAATAATATAACTAAATGTTAATCAGATCGCTTTAAGTAATTACCTCTCTTCTCATTGCCAAAATATCAACTCCGCATGTGGAATTAAAATTCCTACAATATTCCCCCTTTAGGTACAAATTATTCGGGTTTATAAACAGATAATCGTATAAAGTTCTTATATACGTGTAAGAAGGCTTTTCGCCAGGAAAACGTTTCTTTACAGCGTTCGTAAAATCGTCAGTGATTCGATTCTTAGACAAACATATTCCAATCGAGGGAAAGGTATTGGTCCAACGGCTGTAAGAAGTTGCCACTCCAATGCTTGTGGAATCCGTTTCAAATCTATTCTTCATTAGAATAAATATGGAAACTGTACTCCATCCGGATATAAAGAGCACAAATATCCAATATAATCTGAAATAAATGAAGAATAATTATATATATTTAAATAAAAATAATTAAAATGTAAGTTTCTGACCTTTTCTTTTCAATTAAAAATTTAACAAGTCCCGTAAAAATCCTGACTGCATTTAACGACATCTTCCTCACTTTTGCTTTAATCAATAATGCAATACATGAATATTAAAACATGCAATTATATCTACATACATATTCATATATCACAATTAAACACGCAACAATTTTGGTTTTATTAGTCATCCTTTTGGTTTATACCCAGGCTTTGATGGGTACCCCAAAAGTCTTTACTAATTACATGAAACAAATGAATACATTAATTTTCTTTAACTTTTATGTATTTATGTGTATGTAATTACATATAAATATGTACATATGTGTGGTGGCGGAGATGCAACAATTATAACAGAGAAGATGAGCCTGTCCAAGCGTTGAGTTTCATGCTCCATAGAACACACGCTATCGCTACTGCTGGGCTGCAGCATCAGAAAGATATTCTGTAGTCCAAATCATTCACGAAAAATCTATATAAAACTTAATAATAAATTACTGATTTTAAGTTTGCAAAATAAAATATTAATAAATGGTGGAGATACAACCAAGTTCCAGCAATCGATTTTTATTTTTCTTGTTATTTATTGCTCTTTCAACATTTTCTTTGAATGTGAATGATTTCTGAAGTTTATAACTTCTTTGCCGTGTTAAATACATCGATGTAGTTATTGCAAACCAAGTAGCAAATAATTTAGATGAAAAACTAATGCAAGTAGTCGTCAGTTGTCTGCAGTAAAAAGTATTTCTACATTATGCTGGGGAAAGTGAGAAACGGAATTATTGTCATTTACGTGGCTATAGGTATGAAAATCGAGCATTCATCCTTGCAGTTAACCCAATATACTATACTCCTCCAGGACTTTTTTATATTCTGGCCAATATAAACGGATCTTCAACCTATATGAGACCCAAGCGGCAGGTAAAAACTTCAACAAACTTCAAAACGGACAGAAGAAAACGAAAGTGTTGCTGCTGGCACTCTCTTTAATTTCCAGATGTGGCCAATGGATCACCACCCAGCCATTTTTTTATATAGACAACATCCAAATGCGTTGCGAAAGTTCTATTGGTACAATGCAAGGACTCCAATATTGGTGGGAAAAATGAGACTAAAAAACTATATGCGCAGTATGCAAATGATGCCGCGATATGCAATGCTCTCGCCTGTTCAGTATCACGATACCTTTGCGAATTCCAAAAGGTATATTTTTGTATATACATTATGATACTTTGCTATCTATAATTTGGATTTTTCAGAAGCGTCTTCAGAGATTTAAACAATATGCATGGATTTAAAACCACATCAACAACGCCTGCAACAACCATAGACTACGTTGCTGCTCATCCAAACCCTCCAATGGTATTTAGTACAGGTCCCATCAACCGTCCTGTGGAATATATAACCCCCATAAACGTTAACCCATTCGTACCGTTAACGGCTAAAACGCCAAGTGCGGAGCGGCTTATAGGCGCTACCAATAGGTGGAATCATTCACGCTACGCCAGCGAAAGTTGGAACAACAAGTGTCCAGAACGAATACTAAATGCAGCACCTGGAACTTTTGATGACTGCTTTAGGAGCTCTCCTCCAGACATTGCTAAAGATCAATATAGCGCTCATAGCATGCCAGTCAGCGAGTTGCCCATCACAACCACTAATCTGCCGTTCTTTAATTATGTTGCGCACACCTTCTTTACGCTTGACGATGTCATTCTACCCCGCTCGAAGCCCGGAAAACCTTCCGTCAGAGACACCAACGAATTTCGACCAAAATCAGCTGTTTTAACAACAGATATGCCCAAAGAGCTTGCTACAGAGCGCTTTCAACGCACAACACATGTAATACCAACAACAATTACCACAACAGAAGCTGCGTGGATCCCAGTAAAACCCACATTTATAAACACTGAGTACATAAGCAGTGCAAATTTCTTCAGTCCAACAATACCCACAACAACAACAACACCAGCGCCTTCACCAACGACAACGACAACAACAATAGTTAAAACAGAAACGAAAGTTTTTGAAGCCCCTACAATTTGGACAACAGCTCAGCCTATAAGAAATAATTATTCAGCTTCAAATATTTCAGCAGGATCATACAAGCATAGATTAAAATCGTTAAAGGCTACGAAAAACTTTTCTTCAAATATTGAAACTAAATTAAAGTTGCTAAAACTGCACCTGAAAAACCTTGTTACCACAAGGGAAACGCCGAAATTCATTCAAAATGTAACAGCTGTAACGTCAGCTGTTATCGATAACAACACTACACTTAACGATTCTACTACAATCCCGACACCCCTGACTTCTGCGACGAGCAGGAGAAATGCCAACCGAAAATTAAGAAAAGTCAGAATCTTATCATCAACTAAAAAAACTCCAACTCAGATATTACGAAACTCTACAAATACAAATAAAACCAAAATGGAACATAAGAAACCGAAAAGAATGTTTGAAAGGCGAAAAATCTTCAATTCCACTGTTTCCACAGAAATATCAAAAAACGCATCAACACCAACTGATGGTATCGACTTGGTCAACAAGTTTAAACGGCGAACCACAGCTAACAGTCGAAAACAGCAAAATATTGCAGAAAGCCCAAGCATTCGAAACTCGACGAAAATAATAAGCCACACTATAGCAAAATCCCGGGCCGATGGGATACAAGAAGAAAAGTCATCATCCGCCTTGGTCACGGAATCAGCAATAATGACAATTTCCAGCGGCAATATAAAACTAAGGCAGCCAATAATAAAAGTAAAGTCGAAACAGCACAGCACACGAAAAAACATTCATTTAGAGAATGATAACTTTATTCCGTCCCTTCCAATTGAAGTGTATTTTAAGAAAGTCAATCAGAATTAAATTTACACAGTCTGAAAACCGCGTAAAAGAACATATTAAATTATTAATGATTACAGAGACATTATTCAGCACCTCTTAAATTTGAGTTTTATTTAATTTATTATTATATAACTGGGAACATATGGACCAACTCTTTGATTTACAATCTACTTTTATGTTCCTTTTCCAACATTCCCAAAATGATGGACGGAACGATGTGTCGATAATGCCGACAGCTAAGATGCATTCCTGGTTTTTTATATTTGACCGGAAACAAAACGTGGGTTTGATTCGATACCAGGGTTCTTTCATTTTACATCTTCGGTTGGAACAGACACTGAACGTGCAAGTAGGTTAGTAATTTTCCATTTTTTGCGGTATAAAAATTTGCAAATTCACTTGGAATGTGTTCAAAATGTTGAAAATCCGTTTTATTGCATATGTAAAGTAAATGAGTGGTTAAAACTGGTGCCTGGGTATAATTACACCTCGGGCCGCATTCACACACTCAATATGTGTGAAAGAAAGTATTTACATACATACATACAAATCTGCAGTACACAAAACTTTTCAGTGCCCGTCTAGATGACTTTGCCAATTTAAATGTTTGGACATTAAAGTGTTTGGGTGTGCATTGGCATACGACATTTTAAGTACATATGTATGTCTGTATGTATATGCATATATGTGCCAATAAATACATATGTATGCATTTTCGGCTTGCATACACTCGTATGTTTTTACATACAGATGTGCGAATTTGTGTATGTATGTACACGCATGTGTACTCGTAGAACGCCTCCGTATATAAAGTGAACCTGCAATTTTCCGACTGAATATCTTAACAAATTGTTATCATCATCAAAATAATTAATTGAAGCTTCTTGTGTTCGTGGCAGATATGGCAGACCTAGACGATCATTTCGAAACCACAGATTCCGGAGCATCGGCGACCTATCCGATGCAATGCTCGGCATTGCGCAAAAACGGATTTGTCATGCTGAAGTCGCGACCATGCAAGATTGTCGAGATGTCCACCTCGAAGACTGGCAAGCACGGACACGCCAAGGTTCACATGGTCGGAATCGACATTTTCTCCAACAAGAAGTGAGTATCTGTGTGGTGGCAACACAAAGGAAGCGTCGTCGAGGAGAGGCGTCGGCGTCGGCGGGCAGTGCAATCGTGAACTTAATCAATTCTCCAAGAGCAGTTCCGAATAATCTAATCTTCTAAAATTATCAACAAATTTATAGAAGAAAAAAAAGCAGAATTCGATACGCCGACGCTTTTCCCTTTTAAGTTTTAATTATGCAAGAATTAAATGTCAGCACGAGATAAAATTAGAGTGCCTGCTACTTTGGCTCATCCTCATAAATCTTGCTTACTAACTAAAAACCGAAACTCTTGTGTCAACTTTGCAGATATGAAGATATTTGCCCATCTACTCATAACATGGACGTGCCCCATGTTAAAAGGGAAGACCTTCAGTTGATAGCTATAAGTGATGATGGCTTCCTTACCATGATGAACGAGGGCGGCGATTTGCGCGAAGACTTGAAGGTTCCGGACGGTGAATTGGGCGACCAATTACGTGCTGATTTTGATAATGGCAAGGACTTACTGGTAAGTGCTCTGTTTGCTTTTATTTATGCATACATTTACGTTTACGTTTGTTTTCAGTGCACCGTTCTCAAGGCGTGCGGAGAAGAGTGCGTTATCGCGATTAAGACCAATACTGCTCTGGACAAATAAGCAAATAATGTGTCGCTGTAAATTTCTGTTGCATTTACATCTGAAACAAATTTATTCAAAGATGCTGTTATAGGCTAGTTGGCTCTACATCTTAAATCTGGTTCAACGATTGTAATAAATATAACAGAAAACCCGAAGCATCCATGTTTGAATAACTAAGTAACAAGATACACGTTTGCCAATAAAATTTTTTACCTAAACGTCAACATCAATCACAAAATGTTCATCTACTTTGGCTTCTTAATGTGTTTTTATGTAAATATGTAGGCGGGGACGCTTTGTTTCGGCATCGCAAGCGGTACATATATTCACATCTAAACATCACCAGAACGTACATAAGCTATACATCGCCTATATAACTGGGCGGGAATGTGGTGGGGTGATGCTGCTACTCTTAAAAAATCTGTCGTCAGGGGTATTTCATATCAAATTAAATGCTTCAAAATTTTAAGGCAAAAAAAAATGCATATATTTGAGGCAGGTCAAACATTTTTGCATTTCCTATCTTAATCTGTTTAATCAATGATACTGAAGTTCAAAACAAAATGAAATTATTTTATTTTGGACCAACAAGACTGTTATAAATTATCGACGTTAGGGCGTACTAAGGCTTAAATTTTTAACCCAAACATTTCGAACCGCTCGAATTGAACGGCACATTCAATGATTAATAAAACAACAACATAAAACGATAGTTCATACCGGTAGGTATTGATAACCGATAAATAAATACGGTCACACAGGTTGGGCCGCAAGATATACTATTTCTATAATATTGTGCCAAATGGGTTTATAAAATAAATATCTAAAATCATTGATCTATTATTTCAAGTACTTATTAAAAATGCCCATAAATCTAACAGATTGCAAACAGATAAATAAATTTCTAAGTTCATGTTTCATTTCCACGTTCCATATTGAATACTATTAACTTCGATAGCTCCTCCCGATACGTACTTTTCATACAGTCTTACCGGAAATCGATAAGCTTCTTCTTTCTTTTTCTGTGTGTCTTTTTGCGGTACAGTACAGAGCTTAAAATGTTTTCAAAAAAATCGCCGAATATTAATGTAATCTTTATATTACAGCGACTGTTTCAGCCGAGATACCACAATGCCTCCCAAATTCGACCCTACGGAAGTTAAATTGGGTACGTTTCTGTCTGCCTATATGATGAGTTTACATCTGAAATAAACAGACGAAAAATTAATGAACATCAATTACCGCAGATAATAATTAATTTGTCCATTACAGTGTACCTGCGTTGCGTGGGTGGAGAAGTCGGCGCCACATCGTCCCTGGCTCCCAAGATCGGTCCTCTCGGTCTGGTAAGCAAAAAGTTGTGTTTGTTTACTTGTCACTCGTACTAATTGTGCATTTTGTCGGTCCCATAGTCTCCCAAGAAAATTGGTGATGACATCGCCAAGGCCACCTCCGACTGGAAGGGTCTGAAGATCACCGTCTGCCTGACCATCCAAAACCGACAGGCTGCCATTTCCGTGGTTCCATCCGCTGCATCCTTGATCATCAAGGCCCTGAAGGAACCCCCACGTGACCGCAAGAAGCAGAAGAACAGTGAGTATTTACCGGTTTTAAGATGAAAGTAATGTGTGGATTCTAAATTCAAAGCAAGTCCAAACTGCAGTTTCATCCAACTAACAACTATTTTTGTTTGTCTTGTAACTTTCCAGTCAAGCACAGTGGAAACATCGCCTTCGACGATATCCTGGCCATCGCGCGAGTGATGAGGCCCCGGTCCATGGCCCGTGAACTGAAGGGAACATGCAAGGAAGTCCTGGGAACCGCCCAGAGCGTCGGCTGCACCGTTGACGGAAAGCACCCTCACGATGTTATTGACGAACTTAACGAGGGCACCATTGAAGTTCCCGCAGAATAAACAGTTTTTTAATCCAGAATTAATAAATTGTACGCGTTACAGTCTGTAATAATTGACCCAAACGGATAATATTTTACTGCAGATTTCCACTCTGTTTGGATAGTCGCCTATGCACTTTAAAACGTGTGTTAAAAGTGTCAGTTTTTGATAAAAATGTGAAGATTTGGTTAAGTAAACCAAGTGTTTCCGGATACCTCAATCGAGTTGATAACCAAAATATTCCTGTGTAATCAGCTTATCAACAACTTTTATTGCTGGAGAAAGTGGATCATCTGACAAGACTACGATTATCTCAGTATTTATTCATTTAAAAATCGAAGTAGTCTTCGTGAATTGGCAAAACTAAATTCACGTTATTGGTGTAGTGTTTTTAAACCTTTGCCGGGTATTGTAATTTTAGTCAAAAGTTTGCAACGAAGGAGGCATTTCCGAACGTATAAAGTGGATATATTCTTGATCATAATCAACAGCCGAGTCGATATAGCCGTCTGTCTGATTATACGCAAATTAGTCCCTCAGTTTTCAAGATATCTTCTACATACATTCACTACTATATAAGTCGGAACAAGCCGGATCGGTCAACTATGTCATATAGCTGCCATAGGACCGATACGAACATTTTTAGGAAAACAAATTAAACTTAATTTTTCAAGATATGTTAATCAACTCTGGAATATGAGCTTTCTATATTATTTCAAATTTTTGGATTTAATTTTATGAAAATCAGGTGGCTACATCATATAGCTCCCATAGGAACTAAAGGGAAATAATTATATCCATCAGTTTTCACCATATCTTATTCTACTCTGAGATTTGAGCAAAACTAAAAATAATTTAAAAAAGGAAAGTATTTCATATAATGTTAGATATGGTTTGACAAAGATATTTGCTAACCCAAGGAACAGGATCGTGCCTATAACTGGCTTAGACCGAATAAAGAGATAAAGGAAACGATGGGATACTTGCGTTAAAGCTACTATTAAGTTAAGCATATGACCAAATGCTTTTTTTATTTTTGAAAAGCCTTGGTTAATCTTTACTAACCAGACGAAGTTCGTCCTAGTTTTTGGAGTAATGTATAGAAACACCAAGTGGTATAAACGATAGTGCATTAATAGTTCCCCAAAACTTTAGCATCTCACATGGCTCAGCAAAGAGCTATGCTTAGATCCTCACTCAAACACAGTTTTTCAATGAAACAGTTATTTTAATCCGAAATTGTAAACGAATTTATTTTATATTCTTGAAAAAGATCTTCAGCAATCCAACAACAAATTGTGGAGCTTCTGGAATCAACGGTTTACAGCTTCAACTTGGTACGCCTCCAGTGGCGGCGCTTAGCGTTGTACCTGAAAATAACCAAAACAGTAGATCAATTAAAATATCTATAACCACATCATTCAAAAAGAACTGAAGCAAGCTAGGTATTTTAAGCCCAGCAATGGTCACCAATTATTGCAAAAAGATTCATATCAAACACAATTGATGTATTTCAAACTGCATATATTTCTGCGATATTATTTGTTTTGACAAAATAAGCAGACTTTTCACACAGTTGCTGTTTAAACACGAGACTTGCTTCAAAATTGAGACAAATGTCGGAAATTGGTCCATATTTGAACAGAAAGTTCCACTAATATTTGCCAATTTGTATATTTTAAATTGATTTAGAATTTACTTACCGGATTGTGTTTCCCGTACGTAGACGAACCCATTGGGGAACCGAACGGTTCTGCTTAAGCTTCTTAGCCAGCTTCTGCTTTATTCTGAACGATTTATGGGCAGCCTAATAAAGAAAGGAATTGAGTGTGTTTTTATATTATGACATTTCAATAATAATTCGTGATTTTAAAGAATTATTTTGATTTTTTACCATTTCGTGCGATCTATTTAACAAACCACACCGGAAAGAAAGAAGTGTTAATGGTGAACAACGGTCGATATATTTTTTTTTGAATATCGGTTATATTTGGTACGTTGGAAATGAATGTGGAACTGAAATATCGTAATGGTTTTATTTTGCAATAATTTATAAATTTAGTGTAGTAATTTTATAAAACACTAAATTATGTATATAAACAATTTGTTTCATTCGCTGAGTACAGCAAATTTTAATACAAAATATAAATAATCATCTTGTGAATATTTAACAGCTGATACAGTTCTACGTATTGGTGCGAGAACGTAAAGAAAACGGTCAATAAACATTTTAAATGTAGAATGCGCCGAAGCTAAAATCATGTAGGACAAAATTGTTAGTAAACTATTATTTTTATTCCATGAGAAGCCACTAAAACTATTTTTAATTATGTTTTGTTGAGCCACAGCTGATCAATATCATGTTATCGGTTGATGGATGGTGTTCTGTGTGACTCGGAGTTTCACATCTTTTTATATTGCCAACTGTTTCACATGGAAAAAATACTTTATAAATATTTGTTATTACATAACGATCTATTAGTTAAATTGACCAGCTGTATAAAATATATATAAAAAATAATACATGTATATTAAAAATCGTTATTATAATATTTGAATGCTCCAGCGGTGCCTATACAAAAAAATGACCTCACATTAAAATATAACCAGTAAAACAGTTTAAAATTAAAAAAATAAAACGTATTAAACTTAGTAAGGCGGGAATAAAATATAAGAGTTTATAACAATGAGTTGCAAATATATATCGAATTCGTAATTAATTACAAGTCAAATTGTTATCGGACCCCAATTTGTTATCGTGCCCACATGTTTAAAAAACGAATTTTTGAAACGGTAATTTTAATTATGGTTGTCCGCTTAGTTTTTAGAATATTTATTATCTACGTAAGATTTTAACTAAAATGAAAACTTAAAAACATGTTATTACAAAAATAAAAAGAAAAAAGCAATCTGCAATTGAGTTTGGAAACACCTATTCTGGATTTCTGAATTTTCTATTTACCATTATAACTTAAATAGGATTATTTTATATATATTACCAACTTGTTGATATAGGATATGTTTATGTTAATAATTATTTGTTTATTTTAATAATATAATATGGTACATGAGATTCCACTATATATATCATCTAATTTTTGTCCTATTATAAATACTTTAAATCTTTGTTGTTACAAACAAATTGTAGTTGTCATAATTTCACACATTTCAAGTATAAAAATAATACAATAATTTTTTGTTTTATTTCTTTTGTACAGAAATAGGTGTTTATTTCTACAAGCCGATAATGAGACTATCGGAAATGAAACATTGCGCACCGTCGTGTGCAACAGCCCCAAACATTTTTGTTCTAAAACCATTATTTCATTTCCTCTACACATATGCATCGTTCCATTTTCCATAAGTGTCAGTGTCATCATTTATCAATTATCATTTGATTATTATATTTTACAATATAATATGTGTTTAAGAAAAATCAAATCAAACTCCACCGCAGCATAATGAGACAGCAGTAGACGTAGACCGCAGTTTGTCATCGAACCTGTGCATTACGTGCATTAAAACGCAATGTCAATCCACACATAATATTTGCTTTGTAAACTGTTTTTAAGTTGAAATACATATACACAAATAGTGTTAAATATAAACACGTACAGAACATACATCTGCATAAACATATATACATATATATTAATCGCATCGAATAACACAAAAAGCTAATTTAACAATGCGCGAATTCAAAGTTGTTGTGCTTGGGTCTGGGGGAGTTGGTAAATCGGCTCTCACGGTGCAATTCGTTTCGGGATGCTTTATTGAAAAGTACGATCCTACAATCGAGGATTTCTACCGCAAGGAAATAGAGGTACGTAAACGTTAACGTTCGCATGGATATCTGGGGGCAGACATAATCAATTTACAAACGGAACGCAGACATACGCACAGACTTATGTATATACTGAGCGTAATCACGCACATATGTACATACATATGAACGTCTGTGCTTACAGGCATATACAAAGATATGTATACATCTAATGGGCGATTAATTGTATGTGCATATACATATGTATAGTGTTCTTGTAGGTGCGAAATGTGCCCAAGTATTTGTATTTATGTATATGCACATACATACATAGGACGTTGTAAGCCCACACAGAGTATGTAATTCATAAATAATCGCGCATACGAACATACTTACATGCGTCTGTGCAACCAAATGTGCACAGTTGTGCATAGGCGTGTGGGTGTTGGTGTAAGGATTAATGGCCAAGCCAGTTTTAAGATGATTCATTAGTGTCAGCTGGCCATGCTAACTTAATTGGTAACCATAATACTACATTTCCCCCTTGTATTTGGTCGAGCATGCTTCATTTATACCCTTTTTATTCGCGCGAGCCGCGAATGCAAGCGCCTAAACTCGTTCCAAAGATATGAATGACACATGCATGTACATATTTACATGCATACAGTTCATCGGACAGCCGTCTTCGAGACGGAGTTCTATGTACATACCTACATCTGTATGTATATTCAGATGTAATGTACATATGTAGTTGCAAAACGCATTTAATGTTCCTCTAATGATATTAAAGACAAAGGAACAAACTGTTTCTTCCGCATACGCACATATCCACATTGGTGAATACAATACTACCCCGAATAAGGGGAAGCACTTGTGCAACCCCTAAGATTGCAGCTTTAGTTTAACGAAAAGTACAACTATTGAGATACACCCACCCTAAGACTGCGAATAATTGATTGATTGCTACCGTTCATTGCCCCATGAGGTATTAGCTACATTTTTAATGATTTTCTTGATACCTCACAGGTGGACAGCTCGCCATGCGTCTTGGAGATTTTGGATACAGCGGGCACAGAGCAATTCGCATCCATGAGAGATCTCTATATCAAAAATGGTCATGGTTTTATTGTAATGTACTCACTTACGAACCATCAAACATTTCAGGTATTTTAGCATTTAAATTTGGAGTAAATCTATTCTTAATTTGTAATATTTATATTTTTGTATGTATTCCACAGGATATTTCTAGTATGAAAAATGTGATCACTCGTGTTAAAGGAAGTCAGCCGGCACCCATCCTACTAGTCGCGAACAAATTCGATTTAGATTGCCAAAGAGAGGTATCCACCGCAGAGGGTAAGCATTAGTCAAATCTATCATCATATTATATTCCTAAACTTGTTCTAATGTTTCCACATTTTCTAAATTAAAAAGGTAATGCCTTGGCACAACTGTGGGACTGTCCATTTATTGAAGCATCTGCTAAGGATCGGATAAACGTTAACGAAGTATTCGCCACCATCGTTCGAGAGATGAATTTGACGCAAGAGAATCGGCAAAAAAAAAATTACTGTTGTTGTACGCTTTTATAGAAATTTTGTAAAATTGTAAGATTATTATAGTTAAAAAATAAAATTACTAATATTTAATAGATAACGAACAAAGTATGGCGGTGTTGTCATTACCTAGAATATGTGATAACTCAATATTGAGTCATTTCCTATTACTTTTTGGAATCGCGATTCACTGAAGAGAACTGAGGGAATAAATCATTTCAGCTTTAAAAATCCGAATGTGAAGTTAAAACCGCTTTGCCAATCAAAAGTTGGAATCTACAGTAAAACCCAGAGGAATTCATTCAATTCGAGTCCCATTTTCATAGATCATTATTATGTTTTCCTATTAAATGGATCATTATTTATCTTTCTGAGCATGAACAACAACAACAGAAATGTACTGAAGAAATAGTACAAAGCTTTCCTTTGTTCAGCCTGCGCAGCTTCTGATTAATTTGTTTTCCAAACAGATTTAAAAGAACAAATCTGTTTTCTTTTTAGTTGTTACTTGTAGAAATCACAAGATGCGATATGATATGAGTCATCGGCTGTGGTGACCACACCTTTAGTCCACCACAAATCTCTCTCTTTCTCCCAAAGTGGTTGAAGGCCGAAGGTGTGCCTTTAAATTAGTTCAGGTTTTGTTTCCTTCACTCCTTGAAAGAGATGTTTAACCTAAAAACTTGTCCAATAATCCACTCCAAACCACAAAATAATAATAATAAGATTTTTTATAAAGGAATACTATAAAATTTGAAAAATATTTAATTTAGAATAATACAAAATATAAAACTTTTAGGTCTAATACAGATTGTATACATTTCAATTAATTAATTTTATACCATTCCAAATCGTCAGGTTTATGGGAAGACGGCGGATTCACAATGGTCTGTGCGTCGTTGAACAAATTACTGCAAATATTATCCTCAATCTGTGGAAATAGTGGATATCGGGAATCAGTTATTAAACTCTATATATAAATCGAAATTCTCACCTGAAGGGAAGACACTAAGTTATCTGGGCAGTCGAGCACGCTAAGCCCAGATTCTGCAAAGATATATGGAAGGGAGAGAGATGTGTTAGCAACTGTTTAGGACTCGTTCAGCCTCCATTATCTCAAGATATCTCAAGTTCCGAGTAGAGTGAAAGCAGAGAGATGCCATGGGAATTACGTGATCTGAACCTCCGCCCCCCGCCCGCTGTGTGTGCTTGTTTTGAAGTGTTATCTAGGCGATATCTCTCTATATAGATAAACCAGAGGTCTCTCGCTTGCTTACGGTAGGTTTTTGCTGGTGTTTTGTGGGTTTGAAACGAGGAGACTTACGCATTCTGGGATCATTCCATGAAGTCGTTCGATCAATGTGATTTATAAAGTAAATATCTCCGGACTCGGTAACTGCCTGCTCCCAACCATCCGGCAGTGGACCTGGACCCATATTGTTAGCAATGGTCGATGTGGTAGTTTGTTTTGTTGTTTGCAAAACATCTATCGAACAAAAATAATCATAATTACAAAACCAAAGTAAATAAAGACAAAATTAAAAAATAGTTCCGTAAAACGAGATTTGCTGGCAGTTTAAAAGCGGATTTGTAACGGAGGGGGAACATCATGCAGCACACTTGAAACTTCAATTTCGATTTCCCCCAAGCCAAAACCGAGATATGCACGAGACTCTGAATAACTGATAAGTCCTTTCCCCAAAAAATGGTATATTAGTCTTCGGAGGCGTCGTTTATGGATTCCCATTGATCTTGTTCATGCGTTCAGTTAATATTGTTATAAAAACCTCTTACAACCTTTGCGTTATCCCTGCCTAGAGCCCAGAGCACAAGATTAGTTCAAGACGGGTGTGTTCGAATGGGTTAAGAGTTCAGGAAGCGCCGCAGGAACTTGCACATAAATGTATACTTATCAGGATTATGAGGTATATAAAGCAATACCTACCATTTTGCTTTATTCGCTCGGCCATTAAGCTTTGCTGTTGTTGGCGAAATTGAATTCTGGGATCCTCCCACTGCGTCGACTTTGTAGTATGACTGAAAGGAAAAGAAAGTCGTTCAATTAAGAAAGATTGAGTTTATGTAAGCTTATGAATCATAATAACTAAAAACTTATATGTATCTTATGATTAAAGTGTAAATTTCAAGCATATCTTTAGTGATATAAAACTGCAATGTAAAATATTATGACCCTTAGTCATATAAATCTTTTTTTAAGGAAGGTTTCAAATAAATATCTTATTGAAACATCAACTGCTTGCATTTTCGTGAATGTTTCTAGTCACTTAGCAACTGCAAACAAATGGTATACATTGACTTTGTCCAGAAATAGCTGTGTTTTGAAGTCATTTGTGTGTCTTTACGAAATCTTTGTAGGATTCTGACATAAACTCCAGTTTGAATTAATATTTTTACTCGTTTTGACCTTGAGTATTCAATAACTTGTATCTAGATACATAAATTTAAAGTATGTACATGTAATGCCTAAAAACTACAATTAAACTAAACAAAAACTAAACATCTTTAAAGGATTTCATGCCTAATCCGAGCTTATTCGAGCAAATACTCACTTCAAGTAGTAGATCTGGCCATCGTTGGTCTTGGCCTGCTCCCAGCCAGGTGGCAAGGCGCCCAGTTGACGCTGCAACTGAATAGGGCTTACCACATCGTAGGATCGCTGCTTCTTGTGCACTGTCTGCACTGTAGACATGGGCATGTCCTGCGACATGCACGAATTCATGGCATCGAGCTCAATGGAGCTGGGAGCCGTTGCGCCAGAGCTGGTGAACTCGGCGGCACTATTCTCGGGGAAAGTGGGCCCAGCTGGCTGCTGCTGGCTAGCTCCTGGATTGGCCTCGCTCCTGGCGCGCACATTGTAGTTCTGCTGCAGCGAGGCGGGGCTGCTGCGGGCGCGGAAGTGATGTATCGCCAGGCGGCTCTGTTGTGGGGATGGCTGCTGGATCTGTGAGATGGCGGATATGGATATGGGCGGCTGCCCGTCCACGGGCTGGGCCGCCTTGATGCTGCTAATATTGCTGATGTTCGACTGCGAGCCAGCGTCGTAGGTGGAGTCGGCGCTGTTGGCGCGCGAGTGCGAGGGGGCCGGGGGCGTGAAGAAGGAGTTGGGCAGCTTCCGCATGCGGAAGGGGAGCTGGAGGGGGCGCTTGGCATCTCCGGGATTCAGCACACTGTCGAACAGGGCCTGCAGATTATCGTCAGTGTCCTGGTTAACGCGCACCACCAAATTGTTGGGCTTGATCGGCGACAGCATGTCCTCGTCGTCGATCTCCTTCTCGATCAGGTTGTTTGTATTGCTTGTCGACATCTCGTCTGTCTCGTCGCTTCGTTAACATAAAAGAAGGCACTTAGTGTATACAAATGTTACTACATAGAATTATCTTATCGGGCACGTAGGCGTATATATATGTTCGGCCATATACATATCACTCCATCTTGCTGGGCGAAACTATTACATTAAGGTGTTAAAATTAAACTTCGTTGCAATAAATAATAGTAATAATAATAATTCAACAGAACTGCCAACATAAAACAAACACTCGCGAGGAACACCATCCACCACGCTTTGTCAACACTTGTTCATTCGATAGGTCTCTCAGCTATCGATTTCGTTGAGTACCGCTGGCAAGGCTGTCTCGAAACCCAAGAGTGTGGCAACACCGTGTGTTCGAGCATGTGGCATCAAAACTGAATTTAAATGAAAATTATATATTTTACCTTACCTTACACCGCATATTAATTATTAAAATGAAACAAATAAACGTTTACAAATTTAAAAACTATGCTGAAATTAAAAAAACTGGGTCTTGTTTAAAATTAAAATATTAACAGCTATAACTTTTATAAATATATATATTATAAATTCATTGTCATTGTGTGGAGCGAAACATTTAGCTAGTTAAGATAAATATTTTTGCAGGAGATAAAGTATTAGTTTAATATTACGGTAAAAGGTCTTAAGAAGAAAAACAAAAAACTTCTTCCTAATATTTAGAATTGTCTTCGATATTTTGCTACTACGCCGGATGTGTGCTTCCGTACTAATTCAGTAGCGGATTAATTTTTTCGATTGTCGCGCTATTGAAAGCTAAACAATGGCTAAAATGCACTTTTTGCATACATATAATTTACTTATTTTAAACAGTTAAAAAATATCAAATTTATTTTTATAATTTGCCAAAATAACTGACTCCTGCTAAATTAAGTGGTGTCCAGTTTTGGGTCTTGCAAATTTGCCAACACTGTCTCCGTGCTGTACTATAAGCAGTGCTGGCAACTCTTCAGGGCATAAAAAATAGTCAAACCTTTAAAAAAAGCTAAAAACAGCCAGACAATTTTGATGATAGCTAAAAAGTTACGCTGGAATTGTAAAACAAAATAGATAATCAGTCAATTTTATTTAAGCATATGGCATATGGCTGTTAGTTTTGTTATTGGAAAAATCATTTATGACTGGCATAGTAAGGCAGGAAGTTTTCAGATATTTTTTAAAAAGCTAAAATAACGCAAAATTTTGCTTCTAAAAAAGGCTATATTTCCCGCTAGCCGCAAGGTAACAATTTATTCCGCATTTGGCTTTAAAAAGCCGCCAGATACCAGATAGCGCGCAAATAGCTAAGTTGGCAGCGTTGGGCACGACACAATTCAGAAACATTTCGCAAATAATTAAAGTCCAAATGAATCAAATGTAAAATGATCAGCGCGATATTAAACCTACTTTGGCTCCCCATTGGGGGATTCCTATCATTTCTGATATTTATTTCCGCCATCAACAAATCCATCGGCGTCCGCAAGGCGTATGTGAACCTGCTCCTAAGGATATTTGAGGTAAATAATGTTTTCTTGCGTTCCATGACTAAATCCAGTTCCATTCGCTTCGTTTTCCAAGTCCAGCTCCATTCACAACTGGCGGAGTGACTAGTAGTGAGTTATTCCAAAGTCCATAAATATAGTCAGCTTTGGGAATAGACAAGCACACGGCGTGTGTCGTACGCATGCACGAACATACAAACATATGAGCAAAAGTGTTGTTTTCCTGCGCCTTTGAAACATTTTAACTATTTTTCAATAGTCTGCGAAATCGGAAATGGAGTGTAATGGGCTCCTCACAGCTACAGGCTCGTTAAGCGCCAGTCATTACCTCGTCTGATTATGGTTATGATACCTCTTATCTGTAGATAATCCCGCCAACAACAAACTACATAATAACTAATCAACCTTTATGTTTTCGATTCCAGTACGGTCGCGTTAGTATAGAGACAGCATCCAAAGAAAATCAACAATATTCCGTAAACAATTGCAAGACTGACGACAAACAGGGAGTGCAACTGGTGGACGATGCCGATTCCAAGGAAGTTACCACAAACGGAGCTACCTTAATAACCAGAGATGCAGTGCTGCTGCCTCAACCTCAGGAACCTGCCCCAGAGAAGCCAGTCTCGTCCAAGAAGGTAAGTAGAAACTAAGATTTATTATTTTGTTTAAAGAATCAGTCACAGCAACATTGTATTTTGCAGGATGAAATCAACTTTGATTTTGAGAAATGTCTGGACTACGTCAAGTCGGGCGTGGAGGCCATCATAGAAGACGATGTAACGTCCCGCTTCGAGGCGGAGGAGCTGAAGAGCTGGAACATGCTCACCCGCACCAACAGGCACCACGAGTTCATTTCCTGGAAAATAACGCTCATCTGGATGGTTGGCTTCTTCATCCGTTACGTATTTCTAATGCCCCTTCGGGTGTTAGTTTGCTTTGTTGGTGTAAGTATGATCGTTTGAGCCAAAGCGGCTTTCCACAACTATACTTGAGTTGTCCCGATTCACCCTTGAATGCGCATAATTGCTCCCAAGGAATACTAGAAATATTATCAATATTTTATTCGCCTTTGAAAATGGACAATTATCGCCATGCAAGGGAATCGGAGATGCTATACTTCTTTGAGTGAAAGGAAAATGACCAAACGGACAAACACATTCACACAGATCGTAGATGGAGGATGTTTCCTTTATGGAAATAAGTCTTAGCTGTGAGTTAGCTTCTTAAAATATGTGCAAGGATTTTCTTTGGCTTATCAGGTAGAATTTTCAGGACACGGAATCGGGCGCGTTTATTTCTGTGTGTTTGCTTGCACTAACTATTACTCTGAGTAAATACAATACAAACTTCTCAGTTGACCAGCGTGTTGACCTTGTAGATAAAATGTTGTAAAAACCATTCGGTTGATTAGTTATTTATCATCTTTGTTAACAAACGTTTAAAGTATTAACTTGTTTTTTGTTTTATTGTGTTGCATACTTAGAGCCACAAATTCCTTTTTTGTTCAATAATTTTTTGAATTTAAAGTGAGTTGTTATATGAGGACCTTGTTTTAACGATTTGGTTTAATTTTAACTTTAGTTTTAGCTCTGATTACATTTATTTTCATGTTGTGTTGTCCTTTCTCGAACGTATATTTTGTTTCGCTAATTAATATTATTTGATTCCTAGGTTTTATTTGCAGTTATTTCAAACTCAATTGTGGCTTGTTTACCTTTTCGAGTTTTACGGCTTTCTTTAGCGAGCTTAGCGTTTAAAATCACGTTCCGCCTTATATCAAGTTCCCTGTCATCCCTTATTAAGTTCCACAATAAGCAATATAAGCCCACAGTTTCTGGGTTCTGTGTAGCGAACCATACCTCTCCCTTGGACGTGGCGATATTATCGACCGATCATACCTATTCTTTGGTGAGAAAGAACTTTTACCTTAAAGTCCTCATTTAAAAATTGGTTTCATTCGAAGATTTAAAAAGTTCATGCATGTAACATTTCGAAATCGCATCTATTTGTGTGTCGTACTTATATAACTTAAAGCACTTAACACCTGAGCTTTACTATTAGATCATTCTGCTGCCGATTGTCTGTCATATTTCTCCAGTAAGAAGCAATATAATGCGACCTCAGGCTAGCCTGGTAACTGCAGAAATATATGTAGTCTTTGACAAATTTTATTAGTTCTCATTCCGACCGACCGTTTGATGTTATCAAAAGGTTTCCAATGCATACGCCATGGCCGATAGCCATTATCTTTGTATACATGGAGTTTAGACCCTACGAATATTAACATACCTATAAGCATCGCCCCGATAACTTTCGGTCAACCTTGCTAACATAAAAAATTCCTCTTTAATATAACTTGATAAGTCTGTGAACTGTTCAGAATTCAGAGAATCGAATTGAGTCGAGTTCGAAATGCATGCATGAATTTAATCAAGGTGCAGTCTTAAGTTTATGGCAATTGGCTTTTGTAATTGTCTTCGCCTATTTGTGTTTGTTTGTAATGTCAAAAGTTTTGGGTTGCTTTTAGTAACTTCATCGCTTGCGGTGCACGAGCCGCCAAGAAAACCCGCGGAATCAGGTAAGATAAGCCATGTGAATGAAATTAATTTATTAGTTTATTTGTTTTTCTTATGACGCTCGCCGCTTGTACTATTTCAGTTATTTCGTCTGTCGATTAGTTTCAGCTGTTTCAGGTGGTTTGGGTCGGTGGGCTCGTCTAAAGGGTAATCTTTCAATTGAAGGCCAAGCATCGAAATGTTGAACTTTAGATTCGATACCGTCGATAAATGATAAACAATGCAAGAGGATAAACAAGTACTTGAGATAAGACTCTATTTACAGAATATTCAATGATTGCATAGGTCGGGGCAATAATTGACTGTACATTTCACAAAAGAATCGAAAATGTGAGTGTGCCACAAGGACTCGAACCCTACAACTTTCTGGACCAGCTTTCTCTCTCTATAAACTGAATTGAAGAATACCCTCACTATGTTCCCATTCTCGATCTTAGGTAGTGTGGTTAACTATTTGCACGGCGGCCGTGGGCTACCTGAAGGATGGGCCCTGCAAGCGCAAACTTGTCAATCAGGTGCTCGGCATTTGCTTCGGCGTCTTGTCCAGTGCCATATCGGCGGTTATAACTTACCACAATGAGGAAAATCGGCCCTCATCCGGCATTTGTGTCGCGAATCATACCAGTCCAATCGATGTGCTGGTCTTGATGTGCGATTCTACTTATTCGCTGGTAAGGCAACTTTAGAACCTTAACACACAACACTAAACACTTGTATGGAAATACTTACTCACTCTCTTTGTTTTTAATATTCGATATTATTTTCGTAGTCTCGCGTAGTAAAAATAGAATCACAAAAAATAGAATAGAAATAGCTGTGGATTTTAAATCTATTCAAATCGTGTCTAAAAGTATGCAACGATATATTTCAAGTTTCCTATGTAACTTGTTAGTTTTGTAGCATACTTTTGTGCATCATCTCTTATAAGGTTAAATCCACAGCGATATCTGTGCCACTCCCTAATCATGTAGCTTGATGAGCTACTTTACCTTTCCTATTGATGCTTGGAGTATCCTTAATAATCTTAACTAGGATGTGGACAGTTCATAGAGCTTACAAAAATATAGATTATAAATCGATCACCTACTTACTTCCAGCTTACAATAAACCTTAGATTCGAGAGCACTTCATTTGGAGTGTAATAATAATAATGCATTAATTGGTTAGGTTCTGCAGAAACTAAGCAATCTTGAGAAGTCCCAAAACAAAACAGCTGCTCGAATCGAAAATTGGCTTATTTCCCCCCCTAAGTGCACGTGTATGTAGGTACTAACCCGAATTTAAGCTTGCTTTTTGGTGATGGTTTCATGTTGTTTACGTTTGATTTGTAGCTTTTTGTGTTATGTGCTTGCTGTCGTTGTTGTTGTTGTTGTTGATTGAGCAGTTAAAGAGCTTGCATCGATTTTATAGATTGGCCAACGCCATGGCGGCTTCCTGGGCGTCCTGCAAAGAGCCCTGGCCCGAGCATCGCCGCACATCTGGTTTGAGCGCGGCGAGGCCAAGGATCGGCACTTGGTCGCCGAGCGGCTCAAGCAGCACGTTTCGGACCCGAACAATCCACCGATCCTCATCTTCCCGGAGGGAACATGCATCAACAACACCTCCGTTATGCAGTTCAAGAAGGGCAGCTTCGAAGTTGGCGGCGTCATATATCCGGTCGCCATAAAGTGGGTACTCCCAAACAGCTGGAAATGGCAGCAAAATTAACGCGTTAAATCCCTTTTTTTGCAGATACGATCCAAGATTCGGCGACGCCTTCTGGAACAGTGCCAAGTACTCGATGATGCAGTACCTCTACATGATGATGACCTCGTGGGCCATCGTGTGCGATGTGTGGTACTTGCCACCGATGTACCGGCAGGATGGGGAGTCGGCGATCGACTTTGCGAACCGCGTGAAGAGCGTTATCGCCAAGCAGGGCGGCCTGATCGATCTGGTTTGGGACGGACAGTTGAAGCGAATGAAACCAAAGAAGGAGTGGAAGGAGATCCAGCAAGTGGAGTTTGCCAATCGGTTAAAGTCCGATTCGACCTAAGTGAGCAGTAAGCTGCCACAGTGCCGACTGTGGGTGTGTACATTATTTTGATAATTTGTATTGCAGCGACTGTAAGTTGTATAAATTACGATTAACTATTGGATGGTTTAATAAATGATGAAGTCAAGTGTACAATTATAATATTATTTGTATCTTAATTAACTTATCTACCTACTATTTTGTACAAAATAAACGATATCTGATAAAAAAGCCATGTGAGACTATCACCGCAGCATCATTTCGACTTGATGAGTTGCAAATTAATTTCTTTGTTATGCTAAAATGCCAAAAATGGGCCATCGGAGTGGCTTTCGAAGGTGAAACGGCGACTACGAGAGATCGGGTCAGTGACCTAATGAAGTTGCATTATGCTTCAAGATAAAGATATATTAACCCAAGGAAAATGATCTCTTAAACAATTTTAGTGCTGTCTCATAATTATCCGTTTTGCAGTTATTTTTGTAAATGACTCAGTGTGTGGGTCTGCGCAGCATTTCTATTTTATAATTGCTGATTTTCGAATGGTAATTAAAATATACTTCCGCGTTTTCGCTGGTGTACAAAAATCCCCATATTTGATCTTAACTAACCCTGAACTGTCACCAAACTAGATACATTGTACATACATACGTATGTACATAATTATATCGGTATCGACGAACTTTCGGGCCAAAAAACATTCATCAACAATGCGGGCGGCAACTCATATTGTTAAAAAAAAGCAACGAGTCAATGGGTCTGGCCTTCATAAATTGTTAGGCTCATTGCCAATCGCAAGTGAGCGATTTACAATTAACAAATACCCAAGATACTCGTTTATTTATAGATATGTTTATACATGGGCATCGCATCGCCTCGCCTCGCATCTGCAGATGATGAAAAGATCGTTCATTTCCATGTGCATATTCATGCGGCTTCTAATGAAACACTTGTGGCTATATTTCTATACTTTGTTCGAAAACTGGAGCGTTTCTTTTTCGAATATGCAAATATTTGTGTATGTGTGTGTGTATTCGAAATATGCACCTGTATTTATTACACAGATCAGCAGGGAATTTCTCATTATTATTAAGTCGTGTGCATAACGTATTTATTTATGGATTGGGGTTGGCCAGTTATGAGTTATTTTCGTATTTCTATGACTAAAATAAGGCCATGAAGGTACTTTGATACATCTCGAATGTGTGTGCCTATATTTTTAGATTTAATACATGCACACACCTACATACATACATACATATTTACATCTGCGCGGCGGCAATGGTGTGCGTGCCGACAGCTAATAAATTAATTGTTGCGTAAAATCGGTTCGATACGTGTGCCTGTAATTACATACGGGCACGGGATGTAAGTAAAATAACGGTACCGTACCGACTCAGAACAATGTTTTCTTTTTTTTTTGGCGGTGTTTTTGTTTCTTTTCTCGATTTTCGATTTTGCACACGCCCACTTGCTTGCATGCACCCCACAGATACATACACACACTGCAGAAACCAGTATTTTCGAACTGAGAAGCGAGAATAGGGGGAAATGGAAGTAACATAACTGTGCTAACGTTTTTGTTACCAGCCCAAAAATGAGACATCGATGTGGATATAGCCGAGAGTACGTACATACACTCACTCACATAGAAGGGGGCCGTGTGTATTGCATGATAAATAATGATATATTCAGAAAGTGCTGTTTTTATTACGCAAACTGTATTTTCTTAGTTGTGCCGTGTGCATCCACAAATATAGACTACCTGTGTACAGAATCTTTCCAGTCTAGTCCGCGGCATTTCCGACGAATAGGAACTACTTCACAAGAGTACCTCCGAGGTATATACCCCAACATACATATATATATTCCCGATCTCGATCCTGATTGGATTGGATTTAATACACGGATTGGATTTACTGCATCGCCGCCGGATCGCACACACACAGATACTAATCAGAGTTTTTTGCACCCGCAGACACACGCACACACACACACACATCACAAAATGCCTTTTGTTCCCGTGGAAACCCCCAAGTGCCCTGCGTGCGGAAAGTCGGTCTACGCCGCCGAGGAGCGCGTTGCCGGAGGCTACAAATTCCACAAGACCTGCTTCAAGTGCAGTAAGTGATCGAAATACATATAGCCGCCATATTTGGATAATACTCACAATATACCCCTCACCCAAACCAGGCATGTGCAACAAGGCTCTGGACTCCACAAACTGCACTGAGCACGAGAAGGAGCTGTTCTGCAAAAACTGCCACGGACGCAAGTACGGTCCCAAGGGCTACGGTTTCGGTGGTGGTGCCGGCTGCCTGTCGATGGACTCCGGTGCCCATCTGAACAGAGAGTAAGGACTAAAATTGGTTAATGTGTCTTTTTGTATATGAAATGTGTAAAATTCCTTGAAATTAAATGTGTAGTTTTGCTTTCTATTAGAACCTGTCTCTGTGTCTATCTCTGTCTCTGTCTCTGTATGTCTTAACCTAGTCCAGTCGGATGCACTGCATCCAAGACCCCCAATTAAAAGCCATTTCTTATTTCCCTAATGTGATTATTTGTTTGGGAAACTCCACCACCAACACCGCCAAAGATATCTAGTTTCTACAGCTGGAAGAATTTCCCAAAAATACATATATATATACGATTGTTTTACCTACATATACATATGTATGTTATTTATGCCCCAAATACACACACACATACACATATGTAAAATAATTTTTGTATTTTTGTTTACAACGCCCACAACACACATACATACAGACTGTAAATTAATAAAATAAAATGTATTTGTAAGCTTATTCATGTTTTATTTATAGTCAGTCGTCTTTCCCTGTATTTTCTCTATTTTTTCTCTTGTCGCTGTCTACATGATCCGTAAAATTCCCCCTTTTCTGTTCTTCTGTTCTCTGTGAAGCATATTCTTCTTCTGTTCGGTGTCTTCTTCTGTGTCTTCGGTGACTAAGACACTTGTCTTTGGGGTGAGATGTGTGATCCCCTAATGACTGTCCGTTTAAAGAACTATAATTGAGGGAAGCACCTGTGATCTTTTTAGATTTGTTCCGCCAAAAATACCACCGAAGGCGCCCGATGGCTTGGGATGTCCTAGGTGTGGCATATATGTCTATGCCGCCGAGCAAATGCTAGCGCGTGGAAAGGTATTATTCGGTTTTTGAATAGATTCACCAAATGGGGGGCTTATATCCACTTTATCCCAGGGCTACCATCGAAGGTGCTTCAAGTGCGTGCAGTGCAACAAGACCTTGGACTCAACGCTACACTGTGATGGTCCCGACAAGGACATTTACTGCAGAGGTACCTCAAACTCAACTGAAATCCATTCAACTAATGGATATATGTTCCAGGTTGTTATGCCCAGAAGTTCGGTGCCAGAGGCTATGGGCACATAGGCATTTCGTCCATGGGTCTAATGTCCGATATCAAAGATTGCGAATGGCAAAGGTAGGAAGAAGGAAAGGTTTCAAGGAACATATGTTTAAGAAGGTAAACATCGGACCTTTCCAGCGATATGGCCCCAAAGACGGCCGCTATCAATGTGGAGCAGATTCAAGCCCCACTGGGCGAAGGATGTCCTCGTTGCGGTGGCGTTGTCTTTGCTGCAGAACAAGTCCTATCGAAGGGCAGACCCTGGCACAGGAAGTGCTTCAAGTGCCGGGACTGCACGAAGACGTTGGACTCTATTATCGCCTGCGATGGACCGGACAATGAGGTGTACTGCAAGACGTGCTACGGCAAGAAGTGGGGACCCCATGGTTACGGATTCGCCTGTGGATCCAGTTTTCTTCAAACCGATGGCATTACGTGGGTGTAGTCATTGTCTCTATTTATGTTTCTGATTCCATTAAAGGGTTTTCTCTTTGTTTAGTGAAGAAGACGTTGGGTCCCAGCGTCCATTTGTGTGTCCGGATACTACATCGATCAAAGCCCCGGATGGCGAAGGTTGTCCACGTTGTGGCGGTGCTGTCTTTGCCGCCGAACTGCAGCTGTCCAAGGGAAAAATGTGGCACAGAAAGTGCTTCAACTGTGCCAGGTGCCACAGACCCCTGGACTCAGTGCTGGCCTGCGACGGACCCGATGACAACATCTATTGCAAGCTCTGCTATGCGAAGCTCTACGGTCCCAAGGGATTTGGTTATGGACACACGCCGACTCTGGTGTCCACCAACTATGAGTACACCCCTAGCTGGTAAGTAAAGGATTCGTACTTGTTCAGTGATAAGTTAGATAATCTCTTTATTTTCCAGCTGGGGAATGATTGATCGTAATGGCCAAAAGTCAGAGAATGGATGTCCCCGGTGCGGTTTTATGGTTTTTGCGGCCGAACAGATGAAGAGCAAGAATAATGTCTGGCACAAGCTGTGCTTCTACTGCATGGAGTGCCGGAGGTATTTGGATTCGACGAACTTGAACGACGGACCCGACGGCAACATATATTGTCGATCCTGCTACGGAAAATTCTACGGGCCCAAAGGCGTGGGCTACGGAATCGGAGCTGGCACACTGACAATGGCTTAAACTTACGACCAAAAAAGCGCGCTTAAGGGCTGATCCCGGGTATTCAATAAGCTCCAAACTGGATACCCGGTTAATCGTCCTTATTCGCCCACATTTTTGAGGCTGACGACTAAGCGTAGTATTGTATTTAAACACATTTAAATAATGGTTTAACATAGCTCCAAGACCATTGACATTTAATTAGGAAACGTGGCGAGTGACTCTGTGGTGATTAGTATGAGAATTGTTTATGACTCGAAAGTAAGCAACGAACCAGACTGAAACTTAATGCTTTGAACAGCGAAAACGAAATGACTTTATTCGAATATTGTATGTATGGCGTTTGTAATATAACAAGATCTATATCCTATAAGTTACGAAACAACGACTAATAAACGATTAACTATAATCTCTTTGATTTATTGGTTCCTTTCATTCGGTATTTATTTATATATATGTAACGGTAGGACAGATTATTGACAGAGGGTCTCTAAGCAGGGCTCCTTTTTATTCAAAATATATTAACGATTATGGAGAGAGTACATAGTATTGGAGTGGTCGTTACGATCACCAGCGAGCCTCCCGACATTGTGGAATTGCAGCAGTCGGCGGAGTAGTAGAGTATCTTCGGATACAGCGTTTTCCAGAAGTTGATCCTCTGATTGTTGAGCAAGTTGTCAGTGTTGAAGGCCTCATCGATCAGGAGCACCGAGTCATTGTTCGGGGTCACGGCATTCCACTTGATGTACACGTTCGACTTCGTGGGATTGGATGTCTTGGCAAAGTTCGCCCACAGGGTCATGATTATGTCGGCATTTCGCTTGTCCGTGGACTTCCAATCGACCGTGTTGGTCATGAACGGATTGCCCCAGACGAACACCTGATCGAAGTACTTGGGCACGCTTATCCAGCTGGGCAGATCTTGGAGCACGGACCTCGGGCGCATCTTAAACAGGTAACTGTAGACGGTGCTGTCCTTGCTAACCATATCGGAGAACGATTGCATCGGCGTTATGTAGAACTTTTCGGTATGTGCACTTATTATGTGCTTGTTGGCCTTCTTCATGTCCGTGTCCGATTCATTGGCGTACATGAAGTTGATGGCGTCCGTGATCAGCTCGTAGTTGGAGCACCACTCGTAGTTCCTCACCAGCTTGTGCATGTCGGTCACGGCAATGTCGCTGAAGAAGCCCTCCGTATCGGCCGCACTTATTTCGGTGTCCAGGTTATCCTTGAACAGGGTCAGCACCTCCTCCATGTCAGTGACTCCAATGATAACGGGCACTTTGTGGTAGCTGCCCTTCTTGAACAGAATCTCGGGCTGGTTCTCGATGAACGGGTACGAGGTGTTGCTCAGGCCAAAGTCCACAACAGGACCCCAGCTGACCGCAGGCAGGTTCTCCGACAGCCGCTTGGCGTCCACCCTCTTCAGGCACTGCATGAACATCGAGGTCGGTCTGCGGGGGCAGCCGAAGACGCTTGACACCTGGTCCAGAGATCCCTCATAGTCGTAGGGCATTTTGACCGCGTTCAGGGGATTGCCCGACATAATGATGGCCTTGTGGAAGCCACCCTTCGACCACTCCCCCGAGGTCATGTGCAGGGCCACACTAGTGGCGCCCGCATCGTGGCCCATCAGCGTTATCCGATTGGAGTCCCCGCCAAAGAAGTTGATGTTCTTCTTGACCCAATACAGGGCTGCCGACTGATCCATCAGGCCATAGTTCCCCTGGGCCTCGCCGTCGTCGGTTGTAAAAAATCCGAATATGTTCAGGCGGTACGAAAAGGTAACAACGATTACTTTCTGCTTGAACACCAACTGGAAGGGGTTCACGTCCGCGGGGCTGCCAGTGGAAAAGTCACCAGAATGGACCCACACAACGACGGCATATCCATTAATTTCTGGCAATCCTGAAAAGGTAATTGAAGAATTTATAAATCGCAAAAGAATGGGTTCTCTGGGGAGCGGTAAACCCAACTTAAAACTCTTAATATATTTTCGGTAGTTCCTTTTCTTTCTAAGTTAATTACTAAATTGATTTTCTCTACTCACCATCAGGTACAAAAACGTTCAGATACAAGCAATTCTCCTCATACTTCCTTCCACCATCGTCCGAATTCGTTTCGGAGGATATTATTTTCAGGATTTGTTCCGTCTCTCTGCCCACGGAGGGCATGGGATTTTGCCAACAGTCCGGGGCGAGAGAGGTGGCATTGAAAATCCCCTTCCATGGTGTTAGTTCGATATCCGGCGGTTGAAATCTTCTGGCATGTGCGTACCGAATGCCCAGATAGGCTTTAACATTTTGCGTTCGAAACATTTTCAAATAGGTTCCGGAAATGACGCCGTTTCCGGGTATATGAATAAACGGCGCGTCGACACATTGCACATAGATAAAACCATAACTACTGACTAGGTGAAAAAATATAGCTAAATTAGCTAGAAAGTCCCTTTTGCACCTCATGGCTCGTCCGTTTCCTTCACATCTTTCTGTGTTTTGAACTTAGGCGACACACTACTCCGTTCGCAATCTTGCAAGGCACGCGAACCTCCTTTGGTTGCCATGGCGAAAATACACAAAAAATATTGTTGCTAGGATTTTGTAACTATGGCACTTCTATCCATCTCTCCTTTTGGCAGCAGGGGTCTTGGGTTTTTATTTATTTAGACTACGTCACCCATCGGAATGCTGTTAACCCATTGGTGGTTAAGGGAAATGTGTACAATATTTATATATAAATATATATATTAGGAGCTATTTTTCTTAAATTAAATGCTGAAATGATTGAAAAAGCTAGTCTTTTTTGTAAAACAAGATACCCTTCGCTTTGTCATGATCTTTTTTGAGCTTTAAGATATAATTTTTTCAATCTAACCTAAAATAAAATATATAAATATATACTATATAGCCTAAAATAATGTTTATATCTTTCAGCAATCCAAAGCTTAACTGTCATTTATTTGGAATAAATGTAAAGCTTGTCCATAAGTAATTTCAACTCGAAATTCTGTTAAATTCAACGAAAGACTTAGACATGTCTTCTGAGCCACAGAAACCCGAGAAAAGTCCCCCCCTGAAGAGAGGAGGTCCATCTGAGGAAACTCTAGCCAACGACAAATGCCTGGCCGACTTTTGCATGAAGGGTGGAAGTGGCCTGATAATTGGCGGCGTTCTTACCTTATTCTTCACGCGACCACAAACCTACCCGCTGTGGCTGGGCCTGGGGTTCGGCTGTGGGATGGCCTACGACTGTTGCCAGGCGCGCTGGAATCGATCCATTTAGGCCGCAAAAATTAATGTTAAGTCCGAGCTTCTATTAAATTTTTATTATTGAGAAAAAAACGTTTGTGTTTTGGTCTGGTTTTTGCAATGCCATCGAAGCTTATGCGATAAATATTTAAATTTCTCTGATTTAAGCTCTTGTAAAGCGAAATCCTTGAAAATTTGAATGTATTTTTGTGGGAGATTATTAGGATGAGCTTTGAGATATGGCATACATCGTTTGTTGCATTCATAAAGACCAGTTTATGAGTTTTATTTAATATTTATCAAGCTAATTTTAACATATATTAAAAGCATAACCATGTATTTTTCTGCACTTTTAAATCGTTTATAATTGGAACCAAATTTATTAGTAAAGCTTGATGGTTTTATTAAAGACTCAGCTGCGTCTGGCTTTACTCAAAAATAATTTATGCCAAAGTTGTGGCCTAAAATGGACGGCTTTGTGTCTCTTCAAATTTGGTTTCCATGTCCAAATATTCAGCGCTAATAAATTCTTTGCATTTCTCTTCTGGGTTTTACGAGAAGAAAGGTAGAGTTTTGATTGGAATGTCACGATTTACTGTTCAAGATTTTTATTTTTAATGAAAATTGAAGCTATAGAAGTATAAATAAAATTTATTAGCTTATTACTAATACCTTTAATAATGTAATATATTTATTAAGTAAACATTTTTGATTGTATTTATTTTTTTTTTCTTTTGAGATAAGATTATATATTATTTATGCAAAATACTCATAATAATAATAATAGAAGAAGAAAGGTAGAGTTGTGATTGGAATGTCATGAATTGCTGTTCAACATTTTTATTTTGAATGCAAATGTAAGCTATAGAAACTTAATATATTTGCTTATTACTAATACCTTTATTAATATAATATATATTTTATGATAACATTTTTGATTGAATTTCTCTTTGCTTTTATTTTGAGATAAGATTATATGCAAAATACTCATAATAATAATAATAATAAGAGAAGAAAGGTATAGTTGTGATTGAAATGTCACGAATTGCTGTTAAAAATTTGTATTTTTAATGAAAATATAAGCTATTGAAGTTTAATATATTAGCTTATTACTATAACTTATAGTCATGTAATATTTTTGTTAAGAAAATATTTTTTATTTAATTTATTTTCATTTATTTTGAGATAAGATTTTATATTATTAATGCAAAATAATCATAAATAATAATAAATTACATGAAAACAATATTTTTTTTAAGCAGACACTTTTGATTGAGTTTCTTTTTCATTTTAAGCTAAGATTATATATTTTTAATGCAAGATAATCAAAAGTAATAATAAATTACTATAAAAAAGCGCAGCCTTAGCTTTCCTATAAACCTCGATCCCAGAGCCAGCGCTCGAAACTCTTTTAGTAGGGTGTCCGCGAAGAAAAGAAACCAAGCCCAGCTTGGCTGGCAGAGCTATTCAAACACGCTTACATATTCCCACGGCGTGTCGGAGTGGAAAAAACAAAAGTGGCAAGCTGGCAAACTGGTTTCGGAGGCGCCGCGAGTAACCCTACTGCTTTTGGCCAACAACAATTAACAATGTTGACGTTCTCTTCGCGCCGCTGCTGCTGCTGCCGCTGCTGCGCATGTGTGCAGGCTGGCCAGGCCCCATGGTAACTCCGCTCAGAGTCACTTTATGCTTCGCCTGTGGCTCGACGGCGGACCAGCGCTTGGACCCGAACGATCCAAAGATACAGAGATATATATTTCTGCGCCACAGTTTCATAATTGTCCCGACCGCTGGCAGTACGTGTGTGTTTTGATGATTTCGCTCGGAATATGCTTTAAGCCCAGATATCGATCAGTGCAGTGTCATATCAAATAACGACTGGTTATGAAAATGCATTTTTAAATGTACATACATGTATGTAAAGTGTCGAACGCAAAGAAAACATGAGTAGTTACCAATAAAAACAAACCCAACCCACACCCCGAACACGAACGAGTGTAAGTGAAATAACAGTGTCCCTGGGCCCAAGCTGAAACTGAATTTATTATATTGCCAATCCGGGCTTTAAGCCTTTCTCTCCCGCAAGTAAATCTGTGTGTGTATGTTTCTCAATGACCTAATGTTTCATTGTCTTCGTCTTCGTGGGCCAAAGTGAGACGGTGTGCGTGTGCATTAGTCGAGTGGTTACATACAGTGGGTGAGAAAACTATTCGCGCTCGCTTTTATGCTCTTCAACTGCTGCACAATGGAAAAAGTGATCTGACCAGTTCTGACCTGGCTGCCCAGGCATTTCGCACAGTCTTTGAACAATCTTTGAGCTACCAAAGTGATCTAAGAGCAACAAGCTCTGGCATTCCGAAGGCACCTACCAAACGTCGTTATTACTGTCTCAATGCCACCAGGTAGCGGTTAATGAATTTACTTTTGGGCCCAGCAGCAAATTGGACCGAACCAAATGTTGTAACTGATGATCAATCACAGTTTGAGCTAACAGAGCTAACAGTATTGTGTACGCGTACATAACATTTTACATAAGCGGCCTACTTACATAGTTAATGCCACCGAACGCTAACGCGAACGCTCACTTTCAAAGCCCACATGCTGCTGGCCCAGAGACTGATCGCAAAACAAGGCAACACAGCAAGTGTCGCAGCGGCCAATTAGATTTTATGGCTCTGTTAATTACACCCTCGGCAATAAAATGAGAAAAGTGTAATCATTATAATGAAGTAAAGACCCGAAGGGGGATTGTGTAGCATTAATTGTACATTTTTAATACTCGCAAACTGTTTTAAATGCAATTAAAATCTTGGTTTACTATTTATGCTTTTCAGATTCTATAAAATTTTTCAAAGCTTTTAATCTGTGCAACTAAACAAATATGTTACGCTACCTGCTAATACTCTGCGCCCTAAGAAGCGGTATGTTTTGTACACAACCTTCTATAATTTCTTAATATTTCCCTAAATTCCTAAACAAATTATGTATTTACAAATCTATGTATTTCGGCACTCAGCTACTTGCGATAATGAGTTACTTACTCAAACTGTCTATGGATTCTTGGACTTTACAACTACTATTGGGAATACTGTTATGGTTTTCTCACCACAAAGCTCTCCAACTTTCGGTGAGTTTGTAGCTATAATACATAGCCAAGTAAGAGAAGTAAACATTACCGTCTCTTGTGTCTTTCTTTTAGAATTCAAGCCCAATAAAACTCACGAAATAGTAAATATTATAGAAACCAAGCCGAAATCCATTAAAAAGGAAAAGGAAAAGGGCGGCATAAAGCCAACGCCTCTGATTGTAACTCAATCGAATGTTATTCCGGAAACGGAAAAGTCCCAGCTGGAATCCTACAACACAAGCCTCTCGAACTCGCCCATTGAAACACTATTGAATACCCCGGAATACGATCTGCTCTCCCGCCAACCGGAGCAGTTCGCCGAGGAAACCTATCGGGTGGTTAACTTCAAATCGAAGAACGAAGCTGACCGGCAACGGATCTATCCGTCCAAGAAAGAACCCAATCACGGCTACCAAACCAGATCGAGTGAGTTCCGAAGCATTGTGACGGCCACTAAGGATACGGGCAAGTTTTCCAAGGTCTCCCAGGTGCATCCCAACTCGAGCACTGAGAAAAAGAACAAGCCCCGACAGACGCGTATAAACAAGCCCGCAGGATCCCCGATTCAGCCCAGCAAAACTCTGAGAGATTCCAATTTGCAAACTCAGGCGGCCAGTAAGCCGCCACGTAAGAGCCAGTCAGGCAGAACAGGCTCAAGCACCAGGAAGTCGTCGCGCCCCAAGGGAAAAAGGTAATTTTTAAATTAATTTTCAAGTTCATCAGAAGGTTTTGAAGATAAAGCTTTGGGAAAACTCATTCACAAGGCCGTTTTGGATCAGAGAATCATTTGAATAAAAACAATCAGTATCTTTTGCTATATTTATTATCTATTTACTATATTCTACTTATTTTTTACCTTTTTCATAGTTTAAAGATCGTTGTAGTTAAATAGTTGTATACATTACCATATATTTCAAAACTCTACCTTTTCTCTTCGTTCTTAGGAGGAATAAGCATACACAAAGTTCCAAACTGGTAATAACTCCATCAGTAACAGAAACAACTACCTCTCGCCCCTCGTTTCGGACGAAAGCAAATACTGTACAGGAAGAGCCAGTATCGGTTGTAAGCCCAAACTCATTTAAGCTAAATCGGCGACCAGGTCGGTGGCAATACAAGTCCTCGCCAAAGCCCAAAGTTAACATTAGGAAGAATGCGAATCCCAATCTTCCGAGTCTGAGTCAAAATGACACAGTCACGTCGTCTCTTGATGATATTCCATTGGAAATCATTACTAATCAGGCTCTGAACAATGGCAGAGATTTGGAGGCATCTGGATCGCAAAATGGTCCTGTTGCGAATAACAATAACGATGATCCTAACTCGAAATACTTTGTACAAACCTTGAACGTGGAAATTTCGACGCCACAGCCATTTATTGACACCTACTATGAAATTGCGACAATTAAGAGTCCGTTTATATTTCAGGTAATTATATATCACTTGTTAAATGGGTATCTTATGTTTTTCAATAACAATATTTTATTTCAGGCCGGAGTCGTTAAGAAAACTCGCTTTTTAACCGTAACGTCAACCATTGAAAAAGTTATTCAAGAAGAACACACCAAGGAGTACTCCGAGGATGATGGACCGTTGACAGAGAATATTTTAGAGGCTACTTCCAGCGTCGATGACAGGACCCTGTCGGGTAGTATCACTACATTGAAACCAATTTATTTAGGTGAGGACACGGAAACACCCAGTCTGGAGACCATAACTGAATCCTTCTCCATAACACACGTCAAACTGAAGACGCAGGTTCTGCCCATCGTTTATGAGAAGAGAAACGAAACGATCCAGGTCACTCTGGTTCAGACTTATGATTACACTAGCCTGATAACCGTAACACAGACTATATCTCCGTTGAGCGAGGACTTTAGTCCTTCAAAGAACTTCAAGGACTTTGAGGGAAGCTTGGACGAGGCTGGATCGGAAATAAACCTGGACCTGGAGTTCGGTGATGAGGATAATACCGGAAAGTTTGATGCGAAAATTAAACCCAAGAACAAGGTCGAGATTAAGAGTAACCTCACTATCCCATTGGTCCCAGAAACTGTAAACTTGAACCTGCCCGAAACTCAACTGAACAACTTTATAACGTCAACGCGTCCCGTCATAAAGCAGGAAACCATCTGGGAGTCCCATGTGGTGCCCCTGGTCAGAGGAACCGAGACCATCTTGAGGACGCTTTCAAAGTCGGTTGGCGTTGTTGAGAAAACCGAATACGTTACGGACGTAACCTCAATTTCCATGCCCTCATCGCAATACCCATTCTCGATCAATCCATTCTACAACCCACTATTGCCCATTCCCCAACAGCAGTTCATTACATCCACTGAAGTTCAGCAATCGATGGTAACCGCGACTAGTTCCAAGGTGTTGAAGCTTACGTTTGGTGCAAGAACGGCGTATACCACCATATTCTCCACCTCCGTCGTTCCAACTGCAGTTACGAAATTGATAACTGCCACTATCCCCGGCCAGCCGCCCGTGGGAGCTTTCCCGAACTACTATCCTCCACCATATCCATATCCTCCCTACGTTGGCTAATTTTTAGATCCATCTTTGTAAGCGCGAGCACCTAAAACCATTACTTCAATTGTTATAATTAGAAATTCTGTATTATAATTAAGTTCATGTGCAAATATCGAAAGGCGGTGATACAAAAAAACAATAGATTTTATTAGATTGTATATGAACTTTGTCGCAAAAGTTGTAAATGTAAATAAATTAATTAATTAAGTCTAAATTTTAAGATTCAATCGAATTTTTTGAATAATTACATTAGAAAATAAAAAGGTTGTAGTTTGGCTTAGCTGATCAGTTAATAAAATTTTTAAAACTTCTAAAATTCCGGAACAAATATCCCGTTGTTGTTTGATTCTGACATGAAAACTTGATTTATCGATAGGCCTACAGTTGCTTTCTAAACTTGCAACAACAAAAAACTTTGCCTTTTATGTTTCATGTTCATTTCCACTGTTCCAAAGTAGAAAAACTGTAAAAAAAAAACGGTCCCAATAGTTATCGCACTAGTCTTAAAGCAATCGATATTGCCGGTCAGACTTACAACCGATATAATCGATAGTGGCATCGGTGTTTTGACAGCTCTAGTAAACAGGAGAAAATAAAAAAATAGATTTGTCAATGCGAATAAGTGTATGTAATTTCTATTTTAATTGCATTATTTGCCGGTGTTGGAGAGTCAGTGCTGAGTATTCGGTCCGAAAATCAATAAGATTTTGCTTCTGAACTTATAGCGCGAACTACTAATCGTTTTATCTGAAACCCGATGTGTGCATGTGTATGTGTCCGTGCGTATTTTTATGCACATGCAATTTTATGCTCTTAACCAAATTTGCGAATAAATTTAACCACTCGCCTTGAGTTAGAAGCGTGTCTTGTATTCTACTGGCTTGACTTTGTTTTATTGTGACTTAATATTCCGGCAATTGAACGATTTCTTATGCTGCAAGTACATTCGTATGTTGGCAGAATTTCACGGTTTAACAGACAGCGCAAGCTAACATCGTGGTGATCTTTATTCCGACGCTTGGTAAATATGCAATGCGTCTTTATTCACGTACAACTCATGGCTAAGAAAACATACAGACGACCTTTTACGTCAAGACAAAATTTTCGTGTGGTCGTCATGGCGCGGTAAAGTGCCCCCAATGCTTGCTTCAGATAAGCACATCCTTGGCTGATGAGTTGGCTCTCATGTCGCAGCATGCTAATAAGTTAGCCTTTATATAGCATAAAAATCATTTTTAGGCATTTTTTCAAGTTGCAGCAATACTGTCAGCTCTGTCTTAAAGCCCGCGCCTCCGTTACATAAACGAATAATCTCTCTGTTTATTTATTAAGCAATTTATGGAGTGTATTCTGTGTTGACTCTGATAACCGAACGCCATAAGATAATAACTCGTTAATCTTTCCATCACAGATTCAGCTTGTTGTTGGATTTAACCATGTCGGTGCACTACAAATTTAAAAGTACACTCAACTTTGATACAATCACATTCGATGGACTGCACATTTCCGTGGCCGACTTGAAGCGGGAGATTATTCAGCAGAAGCGGCTGGGTAAAATCATCGACTTTGATCTTCAGATCACAAATGCGCAAAGCAAAGAAGGTTAGTTGTGTGACAACATTCAAGATTGTTTCCATATAACATTTATATTATTCTCCCTCAGAATACAAGGACGATGGAGTTCTTATACCCAAAAACACCACGCTGATAATTTC
Organism: Drosophila punjabiensis; assembly: GCA_008042585.1. Lineage (NCBI taxonomy): Eukaryota > Metazoa > Arthropoda > Insecta > Diptera > Drosophilidae > Drosophila > Drosophila punjabiensis. The sequence continues at coordinate 117,251 of VNJR01002770.1, read as the reverse complement.
GCGAATACCCATCGCACATCCCCCTAAGAAAGGCTGGGAACCACCGGCTGCTACAGACAATGCCTTTGCGGCTGCCACAAGCAAGCAGGAGGCCTTCAACATGGATCTGTCCAAGATGCAGGGCAGCGAGGAGGACAAGATCCAGGCAATGATGATGCAAAGTACGGTGGACTATGACCCCAAGACGTAAGTGTTTCGCCTTTGCAAGGATATTTATTTATATTTGATGCATACTTCGCGTAGGTACCATCGCATCAAGGGTCAATCGCAAGTCGGAGAAGTTCCTGCATCCTATCGGTGTAACAAGTGCAAGAAGAGCGGCCACTGGATAAAAAACTGTCCCTTCATACTGGGCAAGGACCAAGTGGAGGTTAAGAGAAACACCGGCATACCGAGGTCGTTCAGGGACAAGCAGGAGGCAGCCGAAAGCGAAACCTCCAATTTTGTGGTGCCGGCTGAGCAAAATCAGGAGATACCCGAAGATCTAATATGCGGCATTTGCCGTGACATTTTCGTTGATGCCGTCATGATACCCTGCTGCGGTAGTTCCTTTTGCGACGACTGTAAGTAATAGTTAATGTGAAAAATAAGCATATCCTCATCGAATCTTCTACTTGTAGGTGTGCGCACCTCGCTGCTTGAATCCGAGGACAGTGAGTGTCCGGACTGCAAGGAGAAGAACTGCTCTCCTGGCTCCTTGATCCCCAACCGATTTCTCAGGAACTCGGTTAACGCCTTTAAGAACGAAACTGGCTACAAAATAAGTGCTGTTAAGTCGGGTAAGGTTTTAGTTTTTCTTGGCAAATCTTTAACAAAATAATTCAACTATCTTTTTACACAGTTAAAAATGATGAAAAGCCTGCTGTTGAAAAGAAGGAAGTTGAGGAAAAACCACCATTAAAGGAGGAGGAAGCCGAGCCGGAAAAGCCAGAAAAAACTGAAGAGCAAAAGGAGGAAACCGAAACCAACGGCAAGAAGGCGCCCAAGTCGGTATCTCCAGAACCGGCGCCGCCTCCAACCGGCGAGTCGACGTCGTCCTCGTCGGCGGCACAAAAGGAAAAAGATAAATATGATTCGGATTATGAAGACAATATAACCATAACAATGCCCCAAGCGGCTGCTGCCTCCGAATCAACCGCAATCTCAACCAGAAAGGTATGGCATCTAGTTTTTCCCCTTTTTTAATAAAGTTTCCTTAACAATATTTGCTTTATATTAGCAGTCATCGCCGGGATATTCCCACAGGACCAGTGAATCATCTTCGCACCGTCGCGAATCGGAACGGAAATCCGACTATGACCATAAACACCACCGTCCATCGTCCAGATCTGAGCGGGAGCGAGAGCGAGAACGGGAACGTGACCGGGACCGGGATAGGGAGCACGGCAAGGGCGAACGAAGCCTTCTACCGACGCCCATCGGAACGCTGCCCAGCTATCAGGGGCATATGATGGGCAGCGAGTCCGAGGATGCTCGCCGATCGAGCGCATATAAGCCGCCATATATGCAAATGCAGCGGGGTCCGCCGGTGCCCATGCACATGATGCCAATGCATATTCCGACGTACAACAACGGGTACAGCAGCATGGGACAGAGGCCGCCCCTAAGGTAGGTTTCACTTTCGACCCCCGTCCCGATGGAGCCATAGACGCAGCCCCAGATCACTACGCATCGCCACGCAGCCGGTCCGGCCCTCGATCTCATATTTTTAAGTTGCAAGCAGAGGAGACACACAAACGCTTAGTTAAGAGTACTTTAAGCTTTGCGCTGTGAAGCCCCCACGCCTTGTTGAATATTTAATAATTTAATTTGGAATATTTTTCATTAAAAAATATTGCTTAAAAGTGAAACAACAGTTAGGCTCTTTGAATTGTAATAAGCTTCTTACCAAATTTTCAGCTACGTGCCGTACCAGAACCAGCCGCCGGTGCACCCAATGCGTACTCCGTACGGCTCCTCAGGCGGAAGCATGAATATGAACATGTCATCACAACCATTTCAGTCCCCCAATTTAGCGTCGATCTACCAAGGTGTGGCAGCCAAAGTCGGCTCCGGGTGAGTGTTGCTCGCAAACTGATGATTATACGAATCCAAAGCAAAAACTTAACCCCTTGCAGACTAATTGACGATCCTCTGGAGGCCTTTAATCGCATCATGAAGGAAAAGGAGAGGAAGAAGGTGGACAGATTTCGGAGCACTGATCACCATCACAGATCGAGGTCACCGGACAGGCAGAGGCATCGCTTCAAGTCGCCGGTGTACGAAAAGGACTCGCCCAGGGATAATCACAAGGACAAGAGACCTCGGTCGCGGGAGAGAAAGCGGGAATACAGCTATGAACGAAATATTCGACATCAACGCCCTAGTCGACAGCCCCTTGATGGCTCCAAGTCACCAGGTGGTCGCATTAAAAGGTAATGCTTACTGCATCTAATTCCCTGTCAGTCTATTATTTATTAAAATGTTTCCTTACAGATCTGGACATCGTCGCTCGTCGTCGCCAAAGCAGGCCTATAAACCGGATTACAGGGAGAAACCATACAGTGCGCCCTTTGCCCCAAAGCCAGTGGACGCTGTGGAACCACCTCCGCCTGGCTTTGAGTCCTTGCAGTTGACGAACGATGAGGATGGTTACAACAGAAACAAACACGTGCCTCCTGGCTCCGAGACTTCGCACGGCAGCAAGGAGCACCATAGCAGGAGCAGCAAGAGAAGCGAGGAAAGGGGCCGACACGACGATGAGTTGCCGCGTAAGAGACATCGGTCACGCAGCCAGAGCAAGGATCACCCGAAACCGAATGACGGCGGCAGCAGCAGCTACCGAAGCCTGACGCCACCGGTCAAGATAACGACCCCGAAAATGATGGCTAACCAGTTCCGGGAGCGCGACTATTCACCGAAAACGCCCGAAAGAAGAATCCACGATGATGAGTACTTGCCAACGAAGCCCAAGGCGCCAGGTACTGAGGACGTGGAGATGGGACAGCAACAGACTTTGGGTAAGGAGAACAAGGCCAAGAGTCCAACCCAACAGTCGTCCAAGGAGCGCAAGAAGAAGAAGAAGGACAAGGCAGAGCGCAAAAAGAGCAAGAAGGATAAGAGGGCCGCCAAGAAGGAGAAGCTGGAGCAACGGCAGAAGAAGAGTTCCTCGCTGAATCGATCCGATTCCGAAATTAACAACAGCCTGTTGCTGAACAACGAGAAAGACTATAAGATGCTGTCCACCTCTCCTTTGGCCAGTTCAGCCTTTGAAATCGAAGCGGATCCCGCCCGCAGCGCCCCGGAAAACCTTATTTCCGACAAGAGTCATGCCTACATAGACATTGACGCCTGCAAGAAGGACGAAAAAGAAGGACGCAGCGAGTCTGTCAGTGTGTCCAAGTGGGAACTGGACGAGTCCAACCTAAATCTAGAGTTCGATTCCGCCGCCAAGAAGTCTGCTGCTAATCCGGATGACGACCATTCCGAGATAACCTCGGACGTCCTCCGCAAGGCGGAGAATGCGATCTTCGCCAAGGCTATTAACGCCATTAGACCCGTCGAGTTTCAGGTCATCATTAACTCCAAGGGCAGCAGCAAGGATCGCTCTGTGGCGATCAGGAATGACAAAGAGCGATCACCCACACCGCCGAAGCGCACCACCACCACCACCAGCAGCAGCAGCAGCAAGTCTGTGAAGGAAAGACTGGGCAATAAAGTTGTCAGAAGTCCAACGCCAGACAGGTCCAAGTCAAGGCGACGGCCGGAGGCAGCGCCGGCAGGCAAGAGCTCCGATGAGGGCAGATCTGGTCGCCAAGACAGCCGACGAAGGGAGAACAAATCCAGGGAGAGGGAGAGGGACAGGGACAGGGACCGTCCAGTGCAGGGCAGGCGCCAGTCGCCCGAGAACGACAGACACCGGAGGCAGTCGCCCGAGAATGATAGGCACCGGCGACAGTCACCCGAGAACGACAAGCACCGGCGGCAGTATAATAAGGATCGTTTGGACTCTAAACTCTCAAAACATGATCAAATCAATAGTAGCGATGACCTGGACCGAAGGGGGTCCGGCCCCAGGAACTCCAACTCCAAGTCAAACGAGGGCCGAATGGTCTCGTCCGTGGGAGCCGTGAAGACATGTCGCCCAGACAATCCGTTTAGGAAGTTCATCGACAGCACTTCTTCGAGCAGTTTAGTTGTAAAATATGATAACACGATACAAAAGGGCGGAGGCGGAGGCGGAGGAGCCTCCGATGACAGCGTTGATCAGAGAAAGCAAAAGGATAAGAAGCAGAAGAAGAACACGAAATATTCGTCAACGGAATCGCTGCGAGGCGACAGACAGCGCAAGGATATGAAGAGCAAAAAGAAGAGCAAGATTTTGAAAAAGAAGAAGAAATCAAAGAAGTAGGATTACGACGCTAGGCTAGGCGGAATAAGAATTATAAATATGAACTATATTGAAGATTTCTGTGTACAAATCAAAGATTTTTAATGTATGTATCCAAATCATGCAATTAAGTATACAAAAAACTAAAAACAAACAATAAAAAACAGAACTACTCAAGGAATTTGATGAAAAAGATGTAGCATTTTCATTTATGTATTCGTATTTCGTATTCGAGAAATTAAATATGTTTATTACAAACAGTATTATCTTTAAAAAATCGATTAATTACAATATGTTGTTGAGATTTATGACTGATTCTAATCGTTATTGCTTGAGCCGTCCATAAAGGACGATGCCATGGGACTGGGCGTTCTAGAGATTATGTTATCGTTGCCGTAGTCATCCGAGTTTCCATCAACTGTGAAAGGACAGAAGCGGAGATTAGAGATGTTTAAATATTTATACTAAATCAACACTTGCCTTGTTCCAGAAAATTTGATTTCCTGGTTTGGGTAATGGAACTAAGTGAATGAATTATCGGACTGCAGGCCTGCTGATCGGCTGTTTCGAGTGTAGTCGGTAGATCCAAGAGCCGCTGGTTTTGAATGCCATCGCCCGGACCCATATGCGAGATGTGGTTAAAATTTGTTGGCGCCGATATCATCTTTGATCTACGATCACTGTAAAAAAGCAGGAAATTGTGATTAGAAAAGATAGATAAGTTGATTTTTCTGTGTCTGATAGAATATTCTCGTATATGTTAATAGGTTTATACTTAAATCCGATTAGTTTTCTTAAAAAGCATACGGATTGCCTTACCTTTTGATAGTTTTGTTAATCTCTCGAATGGAAAACCTCCGCTTGATGTTCGGCATTCCTTTCCGATTTCCCTCACGATATTGCAAAAGGCCCTCTGAAAATTAAATATTTAATAAATACTCTTCAAAAAGTAAAACTTTACCACTTACTTGTGTGAATATTGGACAGATAAACAATCAGGGGCGTGTCATTGACAGAAGACAGGACCACGTTGCCCAGATTGTTCAAAGGAAGAGATTGCTTCAGACCAATCGACTGCACCCATTCAGCGGTCTGTGTATTGAAGATATCCAGATGGGTGTCCGAGAATACCAGCAAATGGCCATCACAAAAGGCTGTAAAGCAAAGAAAATATATGTAATAAAGCCCACTAAAATCTATTGATCAACTCACTGATATACGTGGGAAAGGCTGGATACATGATCTCCCTATCCCGAGACTTGCGTCCCTGCAAGTCCACGTAAATGGCCAGAGTTTGGAATACTAGCAGGTACTCGCCAAAGTTGCCACCGCTAGGGCATAGAATTTCAATCACTCGCACGGCATCCACGCCAGAGTAGTTCAAAAATGCACAGAGTTGATTCTCTGGATGAACCAAAGCTTTTGGAAAAACGAATTAATATTAAGAAGGATTCTACACAAATGTACTTTCATTACTCACACATCGCAGTAGCCTCTCCGCGCAGGAAATAGGCAGTGAAACCACTTTGGTGAGCCACTACTAGTCGCATATCGGACAATATTTGCAAATGCTGTGCCATGTAGCCAATGGTGAATTCGCAAGTCTTTTGGTGTCTTGTGCGCGTTCGATTGATTTCGTAAACAACGATCTGTGTGTGATTATTCGGGCGCTTCAGCGCAATGATGAACGAATAGACGATGTTGGGGAAGCGACGAATTATTCCAGTACAAGCCGATATGCAGTTCTTTGACTCAACCACTTTAATCCACTCGACATCACTAGCCTCTAATGCTCTAATGGGCAACAGGCGCAAGTTGCGCTGTTTGCCGCAAAGGATAACCAGAATCTGCTCCTCCTCGATGTACCATAGCTGCAAGATCTTTTTGCTTTCGCCAATACGAGCGATTTCTGGGGAATATACAAATAGGGAATGAGTTTGATTATACAGTTTTATAAACATAATTGTTACCACATACCGTACTGATCTAAATTAATGTAGAACAAGCCGTCCTCCGTTCCCAGTAGTATTTGATTTGGATATATGATGACAGAACACAAGGCGTTTCGTATTAGGGACAGGGTATTGTCCAGAATCTCATTTACTTTAAATATAGCTGTATTTGGTAAGCTGTTACGTTTCAATATTCGATGTAGTTCGCCCAGGGCAATGACCCACTTGGACTTTTCAGATTCGTTGTCGGCCAGCATCAGAGTGTTTAGCGAGAGGCCGCCGTCAATAAGGGCGGTTTTTATCTAGAGTTTGCAAAGGATTTATTATTTAGATCTCAAAACTGCAGAGCTATCATTAAACTTACTTTGAAAATACATGGCACATCTTTTTTGGCGGCATGAATGACATCACTCTCCCGCACGCTGCCCACGGAGAACTCAGGATCCCGCATATCCAACACCTGGGACACACTCACACTGGGCAAGGCGCACCGATCCGGGGATATGTCGTAGAGGAACAACTTGAAGTCGCACACGACCACGAACTGGCGTATCCAGCCGCGCTTTATCACCCCCGACTTTGGCACCTTCACGTAGCCCTCGTAGGCCGTGCCAATGCCTCTGGTGGGATCAATGCCCAGCGGCCGCTTGGTCTGATCCATGGGAACGGGACAGGTGGTGGGGACCTTCTGGCAGCAGATCGTGTGGCAGGCGAAGCCGCAGATCTCGCAGACAACTCCCTGGCGCGTCAGTCCCACCATCAGCGAGGTGCAGTGATTGCATTTCGTGGGGCTGCTGAACGTGCGCACCAAGAACTGGTGAATGGCCTTCTTCTGGGACTCCTTCACCATTAGATCGCTCTCTTCCCTGGACAAGTCGCTGACTGACACCACATCCTTCATTGAGGAGGACGTGTCCTTGTGGTTTTTGCCAGCATACTTGGGCTCGTAGTTGAAGAGCATGCCCGAGGAGTTTCCGCCGGACTGGAAGATGAAATTATCGCCACCGGACTCGTTGCCGAAGCTCTCGGCTGAATCGAGGATTATCTCCGAAGAGGTCTTCGACATGTCCCTAAAGAAGGCGCTGCTGAGGCCGTGGTGCGTGGACTTGTTAAGGAAGGACTCTGAGTACTCCAGGCCTCCCTTTTGCAGGTCGCGCAGCTCGGTCTCCTTTTTCTGAAAGTCATGAAGAATGGAATCGTAGCGCTTCTTGTAGTCGCGCACCTCCTTTTGCGTTGATATCAAATCGGATCTGGTTTTGCTCAGCTCGTCCGATATCATTGCCTTAGCCTGGATCTCCCGCTGCAAGGCGCTCTGCAGATTGAGCAACTCCATCTTGTCCAGCTTCTGGGAGCGACGATTGCGCCAGTTCTTATTGTCCACACCGTTGTTGTTGAAGGTGCCCACATGCTTGAGATACTCCAACTCCTCGGTCATCTTTGTGGCGAGCGCCTGCAAGTAGCCTCGGGCATCCTTCTCATCGGACACCCATTGAATGATCTCGGCCATCTGGCGTTCCCACTGATTGATGGCCTCTCGCTTCATACGCAGCTCCTTGAAGATTTCATCGTCCTCGGCCTGCAGCTCCTTCAGGCTCTTCGCCTTCAGGCTGACTTCCGAGCTCAGCCGTTGCTTCTCCTCGAACCACGACGATTTCTCCAGGTCGTGTTGCTTCTTCAATTCCAACAGGGTCTCGGCGGAGTCGGTGATCGACTCCATTTGTGTAAACTTAAGCCTGTCCTGTGTCTGCTGCAACTCCTTGGCCAGCTCCAAGTTCGAGTTCTCAATCTCACTAAGCTGTTCGCGCATTGCTTCCATCTCCATGTTGTGACGCGTCTGCTGGTGACTTAGCTTCTCCGAGAACTGCAGTTCCAGTCTTTCGATCTCGTAGGACGACATGTCCGAGGAAATGCTCAGGGGAAGGTTCGTCGTCTCCACGCTGGAAGAGCCCTTGCGCAGCTCCTGTTGCAATTGTCGACAGCATTCCTCGGCATGCTCCCGCAGCTTCTTTTCTTTGGACGCCTCGATGACGGCGTCCTCGATATGCAGCTCCAGCTCCCGCCGCGTCTTGTCCGACTTGCGCAGTTCGTTTCGCAGGCTGTCATTTTTCTGCATGGCTCCGTCCAGCTCCTCCTCCTTGTCCCTGACTTGGCGCGAGAGTTTCTGCTTCTGATTGCGCAACTCCGAGAGTTTCTCTGTGACCTCCGAGTACTCCATCATGGCGATATTTCGCTGAGAAATGGCGTCCTGCAGCTCCGCTTCTTGTGTCTTGAGCCGTTCGAAAATCTCACCATGTTGCTTTGTCAATTCAATCTTTTCCTGCTTGAAGGCGGCCAGCTGCTCGGTAAGGGCCTTGACCTGTTTCTCCTGCACTGCAAGATCGGCCACTGACGCCTCTGCAGCTATCTGCTGCGGACTACTTATGGTGTCCAAGGTATCATCCCCGAAGCCCGAGCTCTGCTGATTCTTCTTCGTCGAGTCCAGTGAGGAGCTGCTGCTGCCGCTCAGCGAAAAGGTGAAGCCGATGAAGGGCAAGTGGAAGCCAGAGAAGGCGGGATTGGCAGAGGGAGGCATCGAGTCCGTCAACCGGACGTCGTTGTCGTCGACATCAAAGTTGGAAGTATCCGTGGGACTCGACACTTCCGGCACATATGGCGCTGGCCCAAGTCGTATGTTCTTCCAGTCGATCCCCACGAACCACGGGTGATCCATAAAGTCCTGGATTCCATTCTGACCAAGGCGATTCTCGGGTATGCAAATCAGTTTGCTCAGCAAATCCTGCGACGTCTCGGATATCTTGTAATTGATGGTCTCTTGTGACGGCAAGTTGAAGCAGTTCTGGTGATTCATTATCTTGCCATAAGTCTCCACCAGGCTTTCAGCGTAGAACGGAGTTTCGCCGTACAGCATCTCGTACATGCACACGCCCAGCGACCACCAATCGCACTCAGTTCCATAGCGTCCCTTGCCGTCCTCCATGGCTCGCAGTATTTCCGGTGAAATGTAGTCGGGCGTGCCCACCGCCACGTTAGACTGGACGGTGCCATCCTTGTCTAGCCGAAGACAGGAGCCGAAGTCCGCCAGCCGCACATGACCTCGCTTATCGAGCAGAACGTTGTCTGGCTTGATGTCCCGGTGGACGTACTTGATCTGATGAATACTGTTGATGGCCAGAATCATCTCTGTGATGTAGAACTTGGCCATATCTTCGGGCAGCTTGTCCTCGAACTTACTGAGCAGCGTGAGAAGGTCTCCGCCGCAGTAATAGTCCATTACGAGATACTAAAAGGAAAGGTAAATCGCATTTATAATTATATAAAGGGAGCTTATCAACTCGACATTATTCTTACCAAGTTGATATTGTCCTGAAAGGCATAGTGGAGATTCGTAATCCATTGACGATCCCCGAACACCAACACATCCCGCTCCTCGCGAAAGCAGGCGGTCTCGGCCCGCTTCAACATCTCCCATTTGTTCAGAATCTTCATGGCATACACCTTCTCCGTGGATATCATCTGCACCACGCAGACTTCCCCAAAGGCACCACGCCCGATGATTTTGAGTATTTCAAAATCATCGCGGCTAAGTCGAAGCTTTCGCACAATATGCACGAAAGGTTTAGCTGATAAGTAAATGATAATAGGTTAATAATAAGAACGGAAAAAATAAGGTAATTACTTACACAGTTTGAGAAAATCCGAAACGCCCTTTTCTCTCCGCAGGGAAGAGTTACTGCACTCGTCATAGAGCACTATAAAGGTGTCCAGCAGATAATCCAACGAAAACTGATGCCCTTCCGTGTCCTCGCCGAACTCCGATGCCCATTTCTGATCGCTCGATGTGTCGCTTAGGATATACTTTAGAAATGTGAGCCTTTTCTTGCAGCTTCCCGTGGTTATATCTGCAAGTATATGGAATAGTTTTAATAGCTTTAATCCGTTGGGAAAAAAGGAAGAGGGACTTTGGATACAATTATTATTAAGAGAGGATATTTATGTAATAGACAATAGCTAAAAATATGTAATACACGCTCAAACTTAACCCTTTTTTGATAAGGCCATGTCCTCCTTGGTCTAAAAACCTAGTTAATGGCCTTTCCACACCAACGGAACGGCATATTCAACGCAAATGTTGGCGATAAAACTGCACACAAGCCCCAAAACAATGCCGCACCCAACGCCGTCGTCGTAATCACCTGGCTCCTTCCACTTCCAACTCAAAATGTGGCTCGGGGGGGTAAAAATTCAGCTTAAACGGGGAGGTTATCATGGGGACCGGACCGAAACGTGTGGAAACACAGCCGCCGTCGTCGTCGCCCCACTGCGTCTTTGTGCTTTGTAATGCAAGTGTGAACGGCTACGAGCCCACTGACTGGCCTTAAAAGGCATAAAATGCTGAAAACGAAGCCCTTTTTGTAATAGTTTTCAACTTTCAACACGGAAACTCATTCATATAGCATACACCCACACACACAAACAAACACCGATTCTTATTGGAGATCTGCATTTACAATTCATATTTTCGGCCAAATCAGACCAATTTCGATTTTTCAAATATGTATGCGGGGTGTTACATACATATGCAGGGCGCCGCCGACCCCCCGTGCAGGAGTATATTAAATATAAGTATATACAAACACGTCTAAGCGTATGTACTTATATGTATGTTTGTTTGTTCTTCCGCACAGATATAAATAAATAATTGTTTATATGGGTATATGTATGTATATTTCTTGACAAGTGTGCGAAAAAAAAACAAATGCGTCAACGAACAACAAACGTTTTTTTAGATGGCCGGAAGTCTGTGACCAGAAACTTTAGAAATTACCACTGAATTCGGAAGATTCGTATTCCATTGTATTATTTGTTATTATATCCGAATTAAATCATTTTTATCCAAGAAACACACAAAACGCCGAACTTTAGTGATGGCAACGAAGTTACTATCGAACCATTCGATGTTTAAGAAAGAGGATAATTCATCGATGTTTACGAAGATGCGATATATCGATAGGTGAGCATTGCCATTCATTTCGGGGAAATGTTGACACTTCTTACGGTTTTGGAAAACATCTATGTTCCCTGGGTGTCATGCAAGAAAATTAAGAAAAACTCTCAAACAAGTGCCTGTGAAAGCTCATACATATCTTTTCCCACTTATACGTTTATAAATCAAAATATTTAGTTTTCCCTCTTTGTTCCATTCCGAAATTCCTAAATATGACGCTCGTAGATTTTTTCCCATCTCTAAGATAGGGCCTTTGCTAGTGATGCAAAAACATCGATGTTGAAAACATCAGATTTAAAAAATTTCGAATTTTCCATTAATTGCTTTAAATAGTCAATAACTGATTGTTTTGTCCTAATAATTATTAAATAAGAACATTTAGAGATCTTATATCTAAAAAACATATCAAATTAAAGGAACTTTCAATAATATCTATTCACTATTGACCTTTTAGATCTTAGATCTGAAAAAACTAACCGCTCTACCCGGTTTTCACTGTAAAATCTTTAAGAATACTTTATAAATTTAAACAAATGTGGGAAAACATCAATGCTGAAAAACACACATGGATGTATCGCCGTTTTAAAAAGCATCGATACTATCGATAGACATCGATGTTTTGTCATCGCTAGCCTTTGCAAAGCCTTCTAATACTCAATATCAAACTTCATTGCAAAATTAACATTTGTTATTGTTTTCGAACTATTAAGTGTCCGCAGACGCGCGCAGCGTGGAACTGCCGAAGAGGAGTGGATTTATATTCGCTATTTGGAATATATTGGCTCTTACTTTCACGACTACTTAAATAATAAATGTATGTACATACAAGCGTGCATACGCTCGCTATATGTATCTAAATATGTGTGTATGCGCAGTGTTAGCAGAATAGTTTTGGTACATAAAAATGGGCGATAGTTGTGCGGAAACGGCCCGGATTGATGAAATTTTGTGAATTTGTGTCGGCATTTGATGTATTTCGGTGTTTTCTACTATTTTACGGCGCATAAATAACGAAATTTCTGGTGCTACTAACTTAGGCGTCCGACCGGATTGTGATTCGCGTGAACAGTGCAAACTAAATGTAGCGTGCGCAAATTTTCATCATCTACTAGATGCATTGCAATGTTATTGAAGCCGATTAATGAATAATGCCAAGCAGGCTTAGATACAAAATACTTTTATCGAATTTAAGATGCGAAGTAACGCATCTATAAGATTGCGATTCTTATAGCTTGGAAATTGACCCAAGTATTCGGATTTAAAGTGATTATTTTGATTATTATGTATAGAGGATTCTGACACCAACAACTAATTTCTATGTTTTGTTTATGCTACTATAAGAAAAACCCTTGATATATCAAGTAACGCTGTTTATATGCGACTTTCAGTAAGCCATGATGAGGGAGTCGGCTCATGAGATAAACATGGACACGTGGAAGCAATGGATCCTCGAGGCCATCTCGAAGATTAGGTCCCAAAAGCAGAGGCCCTCCGTGCAGAGGATTTGCCAGGCGATCGGCACGCACCACAAGTTCCACGAGGACATTGTGGCCGAGAAGCTGGAGAAGGCCGTCGAGTCGGGAGCTGTGATCAAGGTGTACAATAAGGGCCTGCATTCGTACAAGGCGCCGATGGCCAAGCGACGCGTCAAGGTGGACAAGAACACCAATCTGTACAAGCTGGTGGCCAAGGCGGTGCACGATCTGGGCGAGTGCGAGGGATCCACCATTAAGAGTATTGAGAACTACATACAGAAGTTCAACTGCATCGACCTCTCGCCCAATGTCGACTTCAAAGCAGTGATCAAGGCGTCCATTAAGAAGGCCGTGGACGCTGGCTTCCTGATCCAGGAGGGAAAGCTCTACAAAAAGGGCAAGTCCCTGACAACGCCGCGGAAATGTGCCCCGCCCTCGGATGTGGTCATAAAGGGCGAGGAAAGTTGCACACACTGCTCCGGCAACGCGCAGAAGAACCTGAACGGCATCCCCGAGCCGCTGAGCTCGTGCAAACAGTGCGGCATATCGCTGCACACCACCTGCGCGAATATCGCGGGACGTTGCAAGTCCCAGTCCTATGTGCTGCTCTACATGCTCGTCACTAAGGGCACGAACTGGGACTGCCAGAACTGCGCCGATTGCGCCGTCTGCAAAATGCGCAACCGTGGACCCTGCCTGCTGCAGTGCTTCGTCTGCAAGGACCACTTTCACTTGACGTGCCTCGACACGATACCCGACAAGAAGCCCAAGCATCCATACAGGTAAGGCCCCCAACTCCCAAGCTCTTTCTTTTCACAATTATAATTACGTTGGCCCTTTCAGGTGTAAAACTTGCTCCAAACAAAGCATAGACAATCCAAAGTTGCTTAAAAGAGACAACAATTCAAGGATTAAAATGGAGGTTGGAAACGAGAGGTATGTTATATTTATATTCTTAAAGTAAACTCAAGTTTTAAGCTAAAATTAGGCATTTCAGGATGACGGCCTCCTCCGATAGGTATTCCCAAAGTAAGCGGCAAATAATTAAGAAGGAGGGCAACTCCGACAGTCCGTCGACCTCAAAACTATGCGTTTACAATGACGGCAACGGACAGAGGAGAAAAATGGCCGCGGGCTTGAACTCGAGGAAGCTGAATCACAGCGAAGATCAGTTCGAATTCCCGGGTAAGCAGAAGAGGTCGCAAATAGTACAGGGAGGCTACTTGGCCAGCCAGGAGACTCGAAAGCGCACCTTCTCCGATCTATCCTCCTCGAGTTCGTCCAGTGACAGCGAGGACGACGACGACGAGGACGACGAGCGGAACAATAGGGGCTGCGATGACAACGATCAGGACGAAAGCACATCCTCCGACTCGTGTACGTCGTCCAGCTCAGACTCGGACTCCAGCGAGAGTTCCAGCGACAGCTCGGAGTGCGACGATGAGAACGACGAGGAGGACTACGACACTGATCGCAGCACGCTCAAGGGTAAAATGTTCGAGAACGAGAAGCAGAGCTGCGCGAAACTGAATGCTACCAACGCAGGACTAAGTTCGCCGGACAGCAATGATGCATCGGCCGGCGGTGAGAACAACTGGGGCTTTGCGGCGGTGGCCAAGAATCCGATTGACATATTCGTGAAATCAAAAAACAATAGTGCCAATGCTAAAGGCATTGGCTTTGCCAGCTCTCCAGCACATAATCGGAGTCAAAGAGGCACGCCAGCAGCGACTCCAAATCCCACAACCACACCCACACCCACGCCCACAGCTGCAGCCAGTGTCATGTCCATAAAGCACAGACAAGGTGCCAACAATGGGCAAAAGAAGAAGATTGTTCCTTTGAAGAGCATGCCGTTGGAGGCGGGAAAATCGTACGAAAAGGGCGACGAAGATGACATTCCATATCTTACCGAAGAGACGGTAATGAAGGTACAACTGCTGGAGGAGATCGAACGGAGCAGGGAGTCCAAGAGCGAGGCCGACGCTGAAAAGCCGGAAAGCCATAACGATGATGATTTAATTGCGAAGCGAGCCAATCCCTTTGAAAATCAACCCCTGCCGCCGGGAGTGACGGCAACGGACGTGGAACTATATCAAGAGGTTCTCCACAAAGCGGTCGTTCAGATGTCCAACAACCACATTGAGAAACTGGCTGACGATGTCGGCCGAAAGCCCGGACAGAATACGCAAAGTCCCAAGTCAATTCAAATTGGTAAGTGGGACATTGAGACCTGGTACTCCAGCCCCTTTCCCCAGGAGTACGCCCGCCTCATGAAGCTTTTTCTATGCGAGTTCTGCCTGAAGTACACCAAGAGCCGGTCGGTGCTGGACAGGCATCAGAACAAGTGTATTTGGAAGCAGCCGCCGGGCACTGAGATATTCCGGCAGGGAAATATATCCGTGTTCGAGGTGGATGGCAATGTGAACAAGATTTATTGCCAGAACTTGTGCCTGCTGGCCAAGTTCTTTCTGGACCACAAGACGCTCTACTACGACGTGGAGCCCTTTCTGTTCTACATCCTGACAAAGAACGATCAGAGTGGTTGCCATCTTGTTGGCTACTTTTCCAAGGAGAAGCACTGCACGCAAAAGTACAATGTGTCCTGCATCCTGACGATGCCACAGTACCAAAGGCAGGGCTACGGAAGGTTCCTGATCGATTTCAGTTACCTGTTGAGTCGGGAGGAGGGACAGCTGGGAACGCCGGAGAAGCCGCTCTCCGATCTGGGGCGGCTATCCTACTTCTCCTACTGGAAGTCCGTCGTGCTGGAGTACTTGTACAAGTACCGCAACCAGACGAAGATAACCTTCAAGGACATCGCCATCAAGACCGGCCTGGCCATATCCGACATAGCCCTGGCCTTCGAGTTGCTCAATTTCATAAAACTGAGAAAGAACGACGGGGACATCCGGTATCAGATCAATGTGAAAATTGACTGGAAGAAGGTGGTGGCTCATCACAACAAAATGGCCAATAGCAAGTCTCGAATAATCATCGAAGCCGACTGCTTGCGATGGAGCCCATTGCTGTCCGTCTCCAAGCTGCCCAACATAATCAAGCCCATCTCGAATCGCGAATATTTGAACAATCAAATTGAGCGAAAGTCGGACTTCAAGGAGAACACCGAAGAAAACAAGCAGCCCATTCTGGCTGCCATCCCCAAGGTGAGTCAGCCAGAGAGCGGCGAGGCTGCTCCTGCAAAGAATCGTGTTCCGAGCGCGGAAAAACCAGCTGAGGAGCGTGAAGGACAGCGAAAACGTGCCTGTCCCGAAGAGTTTCTTAAGTCAGCTGTGAACGAGTCGAAGAAATGCAAGATGACTCCAGTGCAGCAGACGCAAGAGGAGCAGTCGTTTGGTGAGCACTCATCCGACTCATCCGATGGCAAGTCCTCGAAGGAACTCTCGGAACACTTGACCAAACGAGCTCAGCGACTGGCCAAGCGTAACGATGTTATTCCGCACACCAACAAGCGGAAACACTTTGACCGGCCGCTGGACACCAGTGCCGCTGCATCCGATCAGAGTCCGGCCCCAATGCAAAGGCAGTCGGAGACAGCGGCAGACACGGAGGAAACTGAGCCCAAGTCGACGGAAGATTCTGCTGCTAGAAGGGAGGTCAGCAAGATCGCGTCGCACGTCGATAAAAAGGTCAATATTGTGCCGAAGCTGCGGGGCAAGCAGTCGAACGGCAAGCGATCCAGCGAGGACTTGCAATTCAACGGGAATTCCACTGCGGAAAACTCCGAACAATTGAACAGTAGTCCAGCCAAGGAACCGCCCAGAGAATCTATCAAAGTGGCGACCGTTGAGAGTCCCATTAAGAGTCAAGCTTCTGCCAAAACCGAGAGTCCAGCTGAAGCAAGCAGCAGCATCACCGAACAAGTGCTCGATGCTGTGGCGAAGAAAACAAAGAAGACAGTCTTCTCCGACGCCATGACGTCGTACAGCGCGGAAGAGGTCAAGTACAAGGCGCTGGACAAGCCCGAGGTTACCGCTCAAGAAGTGGTGGAATCTGTAAAAGACATCAAGGAAGTCAAAGTGCCCGAACTACCAGAAAGCAAACCTAAGCCCAAAAGTCCCGAAAAAGCGGAGCCCGCCGTCGTGGTCGCTGCACAGCCTGATCCCGAACAGGTTCCCATTCCTGTGAACACGGAAAATATTAAAAAGTCACCAGGGGAACAGAAAATGGAGATTAATCTCAACTACCTTAAGTCGTCGCCGGATTCATCGGCTACGCTACCGTCGGTGCCAGTGCCCGATGCTCCTTGCCCAAGTGTCCCAGTCCAGCTGGAAAAGCCCAATGAGACTGTGCTGCCCGCTCAGCCCCTAGAGGCTCAACAGAAGCCGGTCGAAGTGGAAAAGGCAAAGAAAACAGAAGCCGCTCCAGCCAATTTGCCTCCCAATCATCGTGCAGAAGTCCCTTCTACAGTGGAAATGCCTAAGGCCCAGGCAAAGCCCCAGGAAAAGGTTACACCGGAAAAAACAGAGCAGCAGCCTCCGCCAATGGCCGACATTAAGGAGAAGGTAATCAAAAAAGCGATGCCACTGGCGGACCCTCCGGTTGTGAAACCTGAAATCAACAACGGCGACAAGAAGTACGATGCCAGCAAGATGAAAGTTGCTGTTCCCGAGAAAGAGATCATCAAGACGGATCATCAGCTGGTGCAAGTCAAGGAGGAGGAGGTCAAGTCGAGTGCACGCATTCCCGCGGCAGTGCATCCCATCCGCGAGAAGATGCAGCTGAAGGGCAGCAACGAGCACGCCGCCGCCCAGCTGCAGAACTCGATTCCCTCCCAGTTTCCCATCAACCAAATGCCCAACTACCATTCTTCGCAGTACTGGCAGTGGGACTACTACAGCTACAACCTGTCGCACCTGGACCCCTCTACGCAGAAGGGCCAGAAGCAGTTCCACAAGGATCTGGCCACCACCATGGCGTACACGCATAATTTTACGCAGAACCTCTACCAGTCCGCCAACCTGGCCATGCAGCATGCCCACCATCATCAGATGCATCAGACCAAGGAGAAGCACAAGGTGGAGCGCAAGAGCAGCGGCAAGAAGGAGGAGCACCAGTCCAAGGTGGTGCCCAGCGGCGTGAACGTGGTCAGCGCCTCTCGTGAGGATGCCCATGTTCAGCACTGCAATGAGTACGCGGTCAACAACCAGGCGGCGGCCATTTACAATCAGAAATGTGCTGCTGCTGCCACCCAGCAGAAGCAGGCGCAGGCGCAGCAGATGAAGTCCTTGGCCAATGCCCAGAACTCAGTGCCGCGCCAGAGCAATGCCAATCCGGCTGAAACGACGGTCCTGATGCCCAATCCAGGGACCGTGCCGGCCAAGCAAAAAGCTGAGCACGGCGTTAACCCGACGACTGTCATTTCGCGCGAGACCAAACTGAATAAGATTGGGCAACATCCCAACATACAGCACGCTCCTCCGAGCCAGCATCCCAACCTGCAGGTCACCGGGGGCGGTGGTCAAAGCGATGTCAATCCGAATTTGGTGTACAACACTGAGCCGTCGACGAATGCGGCCATGCAGCAGCAGCAGCACTACGATTGTGGGATCAATGCGCAGATAAACATGGAGTCGCCAGCCAACATAGGCAGCGCCATTTCGCACGGCTCCCAGGAGATCGCTGCCACCGCCAACGTGCATATGCATCAGCCGCACCGGCAGTTCTCCGATTGCTCCATGCAGAACCAGCCAGTCACCACGCCCATGCACATGTCTATCCAAAACTCGCACATGCAGCAGCAGCAGCAGAACAGCCTGAATATGAATCTGTCGGCGGAGTCCTCGGCGAACATCAATCTACTTAACAATCCGCAACATCAACAGCATCAAGCCAGGAAATTGAATGCTCAGGTAACAGTTTGTGCAAACTTAATTAATGTTAAATTAATTAAATCATTTTCATTATCCGACAGGCGGACATTGCGGTCAGCTCACCGACAACTCCCTCGCACAGGGCCACCACGCCCAAGCAGATTCGCAGCGGAAATACTGCCCAGCAGCAGCGGGATACCAAGAACGCGGCACCGGCTACAACCACATCGAATACTCATCATCAGATTCCACAGGGGGGTGGAGGAGCCACGGCAAATATTTCCAAGTCACACCAGGAGTCGCTGCACAACCTGCAGTTCTCGCAGCACAGCGGCCACCAGCAGAATATGCAGACAATCGACTATGTGCCGATTCCGCAGCTCAGCCAGAACTTCTCGGCCAATCCCACGAACTATGACATCGTGAGCATGCCGGCGGTGATCCAGCAGCGGATGCACTCGCTCCCCAACACCCATCAGCGCATCGAGCAGCCGTCGTCGGCGTGCGCCGTGAATAATTTCTATTTGCAAAACAACATGCCTGCCGCCACGGAGAATGCCCCGCGCGTGCCAGTATCCAGCTCCCTGGGCGGTCCGCCCTCATCTGGTAATGACCAACAACGGCAGACGGGGGGTCAGGACACGATATCGGCGGCCGTCAACAGCACGGGCACAACCGCCTCTCTGTGCAGCCTGTCCAAGCTGCAGCAGCTGACGAATTGCCTGGAGAGCCAGCCGTGCAACACGTCGCCGGGAGCGCAAGTGAATCTGGCGCCCTCGCCGCACCATCCCATTCCACCCAACTCGATGACGCCGCCGCCCCACTTGCTCATGCAGAACAGGAACATCTCGACGCCGCCGCATGCCAACATGCTGCAGACGCAGGTGGCGCCGCTGCAGTACCACAAGTACTATCCGGGCAACATGAACATAACCCCCATTACGTCTGCCCAGAACACGAGCAGGAACACGGCACGCAACACCCCATCCGCCCCCGTGCAGCACACCTCGGCGCCCATGGGCAGTGGCGGCAGCAATAATCGCACCACCACCAACGTGCACATCAGTCCGAACCTAATGGCGCCATACGGGGCCATCAACAGCTACCGCATGTCGCCGCAGCAATCGCCGCCCACTGGGAGCTACAGCTCGGGAAGCGACTATCCCAACTCGCAGATACCGATGCAGATGATGAATATGCAATCTCAGTACCAGGATGC
The DNA here is from genome assembly GCA_008042585.1 of Drosophila punjabiensis. NCBI lineage: Eukaryota > Metazoa > Arthropoda > Insecta > Diptera > Drosophilidae > Drosophila > Drosophila punjabiensis. The sequence goes on along the minus strand of VNJR01002770.1, from coordinate 97,397 downwards.
TTGCGTGCTGCAGCGAGGCACACCCTCCAATCCGATGTATCCCACGTATTCCCCCTATTTGCCTCTCAACGGCTCTATTCGCAGATAATAGATGCGCACATTTTATATGTTATTGTATTGAGTATGATTTGTATATATAAATGTGTGCTGTAAATAAATATTCTATATATAATGTCAATTAATCAGTTTGATTTACTTTTGTTAAGTTGCAGGTAAGGAAAATGTATCAAAAGCTTACAGTGAAACTTGGCGTTATGTCGTTATGAACGAATCCAGTCTATGTAAACCAGTCATAACTATATATAGAATTCTGTACTCTATGTAATATATTTCTCTGCGGGGAACTTTTAAAAACTCAATTTAATACTCGTTCAAGAATCTTAAGAGTTCGAAGCTCAGCTAGTACAGTTGTTTTTATAGAAATGTGATAATGGTTAAGGGACCTCATCGTTATTATACCATTTCCATTTCGGTTTCCCCAAAATTAGCTTCCTTTCCTTTACCTTTCCCACAAAATAATGAAATGTTTTGATGTTTAATACTTTTTCTTTATTGCTTAGATCTAACAATGTTTAATCAAAGCTTGTTAATTATTTCGAATGTGTGCTATTATCTAGACTAATGTCAATGTTTTTCCTTTTTTTTTGTTATTAGTTTTCTTTTCAATTAGCTCGGGGCTATGCTGCCCCTGTAGCCAAAAGAGAGACCAATTTTTGAATGTTATTTCGTATGAGTTTTTTTCTATTCATGGGCTTCTAAATTAAATACAGTTTTGGGTAGAACGATTGGCTTAAACAGTAGGTTACGCTCTATGAATATCTATTTAGATTTCGTCTGTCTTTACTCCAGAATGAAAACTAATAACTTATGTTTTAGTTAATTAATTAATTATGCGTTTAAACTTTAGGGGCAATTTACTATAATATTATGATAAATAAATTAGGGAAATAATGATGGGGATGCAAAGGCCGAGCTCTGTTAGTCCAGTCGGGGTAACAAATGGGCGACAGGTAAGTATGATTCCATTGAATAAACGATACAAAACGACTTAAAAACAGTACTTCCACAAGAACACACTATCGTTGAGATAAAATGTAAATTTAATAAGTATAGGAAGCATTTTGTGTGTGGTTTATTGATCAACAAATGATCCCATTAATTGTCTAGCATTATGATTAGACATCCTACTTCTCAGACGGCGTACATTGAATAAAATGTAAGGAAAAATAATAAAACGGAATACTTTCTACACAGCAAGGCATCAAATACTCAAGTCGAATATATAAAATACAGCTAATAATAAATCATATAAATTAGTCACAAGTTGGAGTCTGAGTATATATTTGAGCTCGTTAGAGAGTGGCGCTTCGCCCTCAACTGGACACCGGAGATATGGGACCATCAGAGTCTCTATTTACAGTTGCTATTGCGACGACCACTCGTTTATGGGGTAGGGGGTGCTACCGATGTACGAGGGCTGACGAATAGGCTCGCTGGACGCTGGCGCATTCACAGAAGAGCTCCAGTGCTGCCTGGGAAAGACATTCGAGTTGGCGTACGACGACGGAGCACCTATATAGCCCGCGGGCGGGTGCAGGTTGGAATGATACGGCGCGAAATTCAAATTGCCGTACGAGGTGTAGTTATTGAGGTGGTAGCTGGAGGCGGGTGGCGCAGCCTTATGCTTATTGTCGTAATAGTCGTAATATTGGGGTGGATAGGAGGGCTGGTGGAAGGGATTGGGTTTGGGGACTGTCTGGAAATACGAGCTGTCCGTCGTATCGCTTGGGTGCGGCGGAAGTGGCACATTGGGCTGAATACTACTACTTGCATTGTTGTAACCTTCGCTAACAGCCGGCGGAAGGTGATTTGGATGCTTATACGCTTGCGGCAATGGTTGCTGTTGTTGCTGTTGCGATTGTTGCGGCTGTGCCTGCGTTGGTTGTTGCTGCGGCTGCTGTTGTTGTGACTGCGTCTGCTGCTGCTGCTGTGAGTGTTGTGACGGCTGTGCGTAGTTCAAGTCACAAGGCATCTGATGTGGATTTGATGTGGCGGCCAGACTGTTGTTTGGTTGCGTTTGCGGCTTAAAGTGTTGTTGTTGCTGTTGCATGTTTTCTGTGGACTTTCGCTTTTCACTGGCAGACATTTCTGGCCTGTTTGCAGTTGTTGCTGGCGCTATGCTTTCCTTGTTCTTCGCGATATGTTGTGGCTCATCGTCGGCAGTCAAATCTTTCACATCTGCAACAAATCAATTACCATTATATTTTATCGTTTCATATCCTTTACTCCTTACCTTGTTCTGGCGTTTGTGGCTTGGCGGTATCAGTGTCACAGTCCGAAGTTATGTCGATGACATCGTCCTTATTATTTGGTTTCTCCGCTTCTGTTTTTGCCGTGGTCCTTATGGCTATGATCTTTCCGCTGTCCAGCTGCATGTATATTCCCTTCGCCGACTTTAGGACCATGACACGCTGCCCAGCCTTTAGAATTATATTGGCCTTATCGGCCGAATTTGTGGGTATGACAACATCTGCCAAAGAGACATCAATTAGCAGACGATTCTAGGTGTGACTGAGCATGAAACTTACCAAGTGGCAGGGTCATTTCTTGGGCTGTCATGCCCTGTCTCTGCCACACATCAGCGGGTATCCAGCGTGTTGTGCGTCCTCCTCCAGTCGAGGCCGACGTATGTGTCTTCATTTGCTATATGGGCGTGAAGAATGTGGTTCTTAGCTTATCTTGGCTGAATAAACCTGAATAAAAATACTTACTGGTGTCATGGGTTTGGTGATTACGGTGCCATCATTGTTCACGATCTTGTAGTGCATTTTCGCAGGAGTATAGGTAAAGCGCTGATTGACGGCAGCCTTCTTCTCCAGCTCATAGCTGCGATGGGCCTGTCTCTTCTCGGCTTGTGATAGCTTTCGGTCCTTTTGGTCAACCAACAGGCTTTCGTGCAAGAACGGTTCCTTGGTCACGCAATGTTTATGCAGCTCGAGAATGGTGTTGATTATGGAGTCAGCATGAACCTTGGGTGTCGGGACCTCCTCATCCTTTTCCTTTTTAACTGCCACCTCTATACCCGTGCCATTTTGCGCTTTGGTCTCATCCACTTCCATTGGCGCACTTTTCACTTCCTCCGGTGGCTTAGTTTGCTCATCCGCTGATTGCGGTGACTTGTTTAATTCGTCTGTTGCCTTGCTGGGCTCATCTGTCGCGTCGGGTGACAGCTTACTGGCCTCAACCGCAGGAGAACTCGGCTTGCTAGGCAACTCATCCGTCGCTGGCTTGCTTGACTCCTCGACCACTTCTTCATCGGAGTCGTAGTCATGGCACAGATTCGTGATATCCTTCATCGAAAGGTGTGCCTCGGGATTGCACTCGTCGACAATGCGGTCCGACATGCCTTGCTTTTTGATCTGCCTGTCGTATATCTTCTTCTCCAGACACCTATCCATGACGATTCTGTACACAAAACACGGCTTTGTCTGTCCATATCTGAAATGAATCGTTTCGGTAACTCGCGGACTCCAAATGGCAGGCAGAATAACTCAAGGCTTACCTGTAAATCCTATATACAGCTTGTGTATCGTGGCAAGGGTTCCAACTGGCATCGAATATTATTACGCGATTCGCTCCCGTAAGGTTGATGCCCAGCGAGCCGGCTCTTGTTGATATAAGAAAAAGCTTAACATTACTATTTGAGTTGAATTCATTGACTAGCCTTTCCCTTTCCTGCGAAGAAGTGGAGCCATCCAAACCTGAAAAGGAACAGTGTTTCGAATTAGTAAACATATTAATTATTTATAAACCAACTGAGAGACACTTACGGAAGTAGGAAGTGTTTTTAGTCCACAGCTGATTGCTCCCAGGAACATAACTTGACTTCAGATAGCCCTCGAGTAGGTTTAGGGTCAACAGACTTTGGCTAAATAACAAGATGCGGTCCCCCAAGTGCATGCTCTCCTTTAGTATACAAAAGAAAATCTCCATTTTCGGCGAATTCGAGATAAGGCCCGGCACATAGTTACGCATCAGTTCGACAGCCCAGGAGCAGGAGAACTCATCGTTTCGCTTGCTCTTCAGCAACTTCTTGAAAGGCTCTGTGGCGGCGACAATGCCGGCCGCGTTTTTAATGCCCTGGGAACTCCATTCACTGGGCCTATTGGCATTGCACTCATTGTCTACTTGATTATTTGTACAGGACGAGGATTGTATGGTAGTTTCCACGGTCTTAATCTCGTTTGTGTCCAGGTCCACGATTTCCGAAGAGGTCGTAATACTCTCGAAATTGCTCGACATGTTGGTATCCGTCTGCTTGATGACTTCCACGCATCCCGGCTTGGGCAGAATACTGGAGTCCATCCAATAGTTGTTCTTTCCCTCGCCACCAAATGCCCCATAGCCAAGTGGCTCCGATTTCTCCTCATAGAAGCTGGGGCTGGAAGGTGGATAGTAAACTAGAAGGTGTACACTAATTACTTTACGATGCTTACCTTTTATTTAAATACTTTGCGTTCAGATCCGAGGAGGTCGGCATATTGTATAACGTTTGATTTTCGGCCTTTGGCAGGGTCTCAATATGATTAATATTATTTAGGGGCTCGCTGGATCCATTGTTCCTCTTTTCGCCCTGGGGCGAGGCTAAGTTCACGGCAGGATCATGAATGGGGGACTCGACAACAGTTGGTGTTGGTGTGGAGGGGACGACACTCTTGGGAAGATCCTCGTCGATTTCTAAATCTAAATCAGTCTCACATTTCTTCAGAAAGTTATACAGAACATCTGGATGATTCCAGATTTTACAACAGACGGCAAAGGCCTTCAGGGGATTGGGGAACGCCTTGGTGCGCACCACATCCGTCATAAACGTGTCGTAGAGTTTTCGCTGGAATGGAGTCATTCGCACCAGGATAACATACTCGTATTTTTGCGGCAGGGTGCTTTGCAGCACCGTGTGCGAGCGCCTCTGAACGAATCCCAGGAGCAATGAGTGCAGGACGTGCGCCCTGTATCTCATCAGTTTGATGTCATCCGGCGTGGAGTCCACACACTGCCCGTTCTGAATGGGCCGCTCGAACATGTTGCAGAACTCGGTGCGTGTGCCCAGATAGTTGGGCCTGACGAAGTCCACCATGCACCAGTACTCGAGCAGGTTGTTCTGCAAGGGGTAGCCGGTGAGCACGATGCGGCGTCGCGTCCGGATCTGCTTCAGGGCCAGCGAGATGCCGGCATGCGAGTTCTTGATCCGGTGTCCCTCGTCGCAGATGACCAGGTCTGGGCCGGGCTTCACCAACGCCTCGAACACCAGGTTCATGAGATCGCTGCTGGAGTCCATTCCGTCGGGCCGAATAACACTGCCCTTCCGCTTGCGCGTCTTCACCAGCTTGAGGGCCAGCAGACGGAAAAGCTCGTAGCCGATCAGTAGGACTCCGCCCTCGTGGACCCAGTTGAGGATAACCTTCGCCCGCGCTGTCAGCGTCTTCTGCTGATCGTTCAGGACGTATATGTCGAAGTTGCGGGCACGCACATTGCCGTCCGCCGAGTACCGCGGAATCCACATGTTGAACTCGCTCAGCCAGTTCTGCAGCGTATTGATGGGCATCACACACAGCACCGTCCGCGCCGAGGTGTGTCTTAGGAAGATATCACAGAAGGAGACAACTTGCAGCGTCTTGCCCAAGCCCATGGAATGGGCGAGAATGCACCCGAAACCGCTCGATTTGTTGTACCTTCGTGTGGACTCGATGATGTTGTCGTACAGGAAGCGCACACCGCCGATCTGATGCGGTTTAATTACCTTGGCTATTTGGGGGGCCAGGTACAGAGTCTCCTCGCCTTCGGGGTGCGCCATGTTGACCACCACCTGCCCGTTTTCGTCAGGAACATTGTACAGATCTTTGACGTGCATGCCGCTGTTGGTGGCGTCATCCGACTCGTTCAGGTCCTCGTCATCCTCCTCCATCTCCTCCTCGGACAGAAGTATGCAGTCGTCGTCGGAGGAGCTGTCGTCGATGGTCACCACTTCGCTGGGTTGCTCGACGCTGGCCTCCTTGTGGATTACGTCCCCGATGCTGCCGCCGCTGAGGCTGCTGCTGTTCGACTCGTCGAACGTGTCCGAGGCAATCTCGTCCTCGGGGAAATCGACGGGCGGATGGTGCTCGGCGTGATTCGACACCGAACAGCTCTCGATGCCCTCGCTCTCGTCCAGCTGGAGGATGCGGAAGATTTGCTTGTGCACCACCTGCTTCTGGATCTCGCGCATTGACTTCTGTTGACCAGCAACACGAGCCAAGCGCTCCGACTCCTCCCGCTGAGCCGCCAGCGTTGTGGTGTCCAAATTGTTCTCGTTCATCACGTCGCGGATGTTCTTGCGGAGGTGGCTGTTCTTCTTCTCGGCCTCGGCAGCGGCGGCGGCCAGGCTAATCTTCTTGCTCGCCGCCGCCTGTTCGTCGGCCACCGAATTCTTTCGCTTGTGTCCGTAAGGTACTGTGTTCTTGGTGGCCACATCGGCCACCGGTGGCGGTGGCAACGGCAACTGCAGCGGGGGCGGAGGCGGAGGCACTGTGACGGCTGTGACTCGATCGGGTTCGACCGGATGGTTGATCTCTGTGCCGTATTCTGGCAGTTTAGCGGGTATGTGGTGGGCGGCTCCTCCATCGATCGGCTCTGCAGGCGGCAGCGGTAGCGGGAGCGGGTGTGGTGGCGGATGCTGAGGATGCGGAGGGTTGTGGAAATACCTCCGCGGGTCATCCGGGAACAGCAGCGACGGATGATACTCGCCCACGACGTTGGGCAGCCATCCCTCTGGCTTCTGTAGTCTTTGGTTAATACCATAGTTGTTGTTCGGGTTCGGTGATTCCTCCATATTTACCTGTGACGGATCCCTGCGAAGATATGGAAACATTAGCTTCTCAGAACGCGAACTCGATTTATCTCACATCGCTAACAAAGGTCACCTAAGCAATTAACAAATCTTTAAGCCCATCGCTAGGGGCGTTGTAATAAACTGGATCTCTGCTGATTTCTTGGTACCAATTATACACACAGCACACGAGTACATGGAATGCACATAAGGTGGCATGTAATGCGGCCTCTGGTTCCGCACAGGTTCCGAGGGATCATCACCACCTCGATTATGAACGTGGGCTTTGGATAAACTCTTGGCTGTTGACACTTATCAGACATATTTACATAGGTATGTACGTTACATACCAATATACGCAAGTACATACAGAACTCGTAACCGGGCCGGAAATATTGCCTTAAAGTGCCCCTTGCCTTCCTGCGCCTCCTCCCTCCTGCACCCCTTGCTATGCACTGTAGTAAGGATTCATCAAAACAAATCGGATGGACAGAGTTATAATCGGCAAGACTAATTTAATTATATATGCACACCAACTAACTGAGGCGATTTTTTTCTCTACAATTAAATCGTATAATTGGGTATTTAGTTTACGCACATCTTGTGTTTGCGTACGTACATTTACATAAAGCCGGGGAATTTGATTTTTAAGCGACCGAATTAACAACACAGGTTCTTAATTATTGTTCTTTCATACATATGGATATTTTTTTCTATATGCACTCTCGGTAGGTTCTTTTGATTGGTGTTCGCGTTTGAGATTCTCAGTTTATCATGCCCGACACTCGCTTCTATATGGACAAGTTCTTCGGTTTGTTTTTATATAAATTTTAAATGTTATTCTCGATTATTTTCTCGCTGTTTTCATTAATGTTTTCTACATAGATATGAACAAAAGTCCTGCCCTGGTACACGGTCAGACCGCATGACGTGCATCCGATACGATAGTATAACATTTGTAAAAACACCGATGTATACATATCTTTTTGTAACCGATTATTGATGCTTTTTAACATTGCCATCGCTAAGGAATAAGCCTCGGGACGACCGTGATATCAGAGTAATAATTAAAACTGGTCTCTTCAAATAAAAATAGTCCCTTGTTGACTAAGCTAGCAATAAGTGTGAGTGAAACGACAATAGGTGTGTCGATTAACCCTTGGAAGGTGCCAGGGTATTAAAGTTGCCTATTGTAATAAAGAAGGAATCCATTTAATTGTTTATATTTACATTTTAATAATAATACATTTCTTTTCATCCGTTAATTAAAGAATATTTTAAAATAAAATGTTAAATCTAAATTAATAATAAGTTCTGCATATTTTCCATTAATATTTATTGATCTAATTTTATCATACCCTCTATATATTTTCGTATCTTATCTCTAAATTGAAGAGGAGTCGGATGATCGTACTGTCCACCATGGCCAATCGACCTCATTGAGCCAAAAAAGTTCTCCACATTGACTTGGTTAAGGCGACTTGTTAGTATGTAAATTGTCTCGTAGTTTTCCGACAAATATTCATACAAACCGTCAAGGGATGCGTTGTTGACTAAAATGCCTATTTGGAAGGTTAGCTTATCGGCAGTTTCAGTCATCTCCGTTCGCATAATTTCTGACATTTTAGCCAACGTGCCTTGTTGGACTTCGATTTGTTTACCATAAGCCTGTGGAGAGTCGGTGGAATTTAGTCTAGACACCTTTGAGTTGAAGACATCGAACCAATCATTGAGTAGGTCAAAGAAATCGGCGGTTTCGCATGCGTTATCTATAGCATATCCAAACTCATAGCATTGTCTAATGGATCTGGCTGTTGCTCTAGAGAATAGATGCGTTGCCAAATTGTCGCTTTGCTTGGTTATATGATTCTCGTTAATCTTTATGGAAACATCAGACATGGCACAGTGTCTAATTGCCTGTTGAACTGTCGTCTTTGTCAATGTATGCCCGTGTATGTCTAATCCGACGTCAATATAATGGTTGTGAATCACTTTTATTAGATGTGAAGTATCCGCAAAAACGAATATTTTCGACTCTTCATCCGCTGGATGACTAAACCACGACTTGTTTGCTAAAACAAAAAATTAACTTTAATTTCTCTTTAATATTAGTTCCTATAACAAACTTACTTTCCGATATGCCAAGCTCTCTCCACAGGTTCTGATTTTCGGCACTCAGGTCAGTGACAATAGCTACCACGGGATAATTTATTTTGTGTAATTTCATTATTATTGTTTTTAGAGTATCCGCGTCCATTCGAGTATTGAAACCGAAGTAAACTGGCTGTTTCCAAGATTTCTTTAATCCTCGAACAGTGGCCAGTTGCACAAAGTTAGATGACTCATTTGTTTCATTTGAAACGTCCTCTGAGCCGTTAAACTCGGAAACAGCTGCAAGTTTAATTTTATCGATCGACAAAACGCATAATTTATCCACTTGACACATTTCTTCGTTTTCCATGAGGTCTAATACGACATCGAGAGTACCGGCATTAATTTTAACATCTGCCAACCACCTGAATATTGTTGCCCTACTCGGCAAAGGAAATCCTTTTTCATATAGATGCATGTACGTACGAGGTCCCACGGAGTGTAGACTAATAGCAGCAGCCATGTCAATTGCGTTAAATGTGGATCTTTTTCCTCCACTTTTCAGTATTTTTATTTGGGTCTCTGTGAAAATGTTGCCTAGTGACTTTTCCAACTTCTGATACTCCTCGAGCTGTTGGCGTAAAGTACGCACTTCCTTCTCCAGCGATGAAATCTTCTTTTTCATGATCTCGTTGCCCATGAGTGTTGTACGAGTTATCACTTTTTCGCTAGGTGACAGTTACAATATTGTTAATTTACTTACAGATTTAAAAGCAGTAAACTTACTCTGTTTGCGTGCCGCAATTCGCGTAGCCTAATTTGGCAATCTTTGATTCGGGTTCTAAATATTTTTGCGGAACAGCATCGTTAATTAGTCGCCTCCTTTTAACTGGTTGCCCTTTTCTTTCTGTCGACTTCCACTGTGATGCATCAAAATGCGTTTCGCAAATCTTTGAATACTCTCCAAGGTTGCACCCAAGAATTTTTTCCCACAACGATCTCCTTACAAAGCATTTCGGGGCTTTTATGAATTTCACGCCTGGAACGTGCTTCCGGCAAAAGTTGCAATAAGTCATTTTCCTCTGTACACATAAGGGTTAATAAAAGAGACGACAACAAAGAGGCACACACTGAACGTTAACGGACTACAAAATTAAGAAGTTGGCTGCTGATGAGACCACTTTACACTTGCTTCATCATGGTGTAGTAGTATTAAAAAAAAAAGGTTTATATGGGTTTAACTTATTTCATTTACACGGAAGGAAAGTATATGGAATGTATACCTTTGGGTCTTTATGCCTCTGTAAAACTTCTAATAGTTGTTAATTTCTCCGGCTAAAGCTAAACTAACGATGACACAGTGGCGGGCGATAAACATCGATAGATTGAAAGTGTGAATTGAAAAATTTAATTTGATATTTATAATTTATTTAGTATGTGGTCCCACTAACCAACGGTCATACTGCAAGGATATTAGTTTCTAAGGTTGTGTTTTTCCTCATAAATAATTGTTTTGTGATATTTTCGTGCTCGAATGATGGTAAGTGTGTATTCATGCTCAAAAATATCCTGTAAAGAATTTAATTTCTGTTTCAGTGCCACATATCAAACTGTAGTACCCTGAAAATAGTCCTGGTTTTCCTGTCGGTCAACATTTTTTGGCTCTTCAAGGTGTATCCACCGGCTCCACCCACGAAATGCCAGTTGCAGGAGCCAACTCCTCGACCGCCAGCGGCTGCCGAATGTCCCTAGCATCCGGATATCGCCTACGCGCTGCTGCAACCGCTTACCCACTTGGACAGCATGCTGACTCCGAATAACACTGCTACGCTGGCGTTCGACAACGTCGACCTGAGCTACGGGCGCTGGGACAACCAGCAGCTGTATCGGATCAAGGACTTTGCCCTACTGGGGGATCAGTACTCGGACTCTCCAGAGGCCAACCTGGTGTGCCTGGCCACACAGACCTCGGTGGAGCGGCTCAACTCGCTGCCGCAGGTGGCTGCCAACTGGCAGGGCAAAATGTCGGTGGCCGTGTTCGCTGCCGGGCACGAGGAGTTCGTTGTCCTGCAGTACTTCGTGACATATATGCGATTGTGCTTCGCCAACATACGGGAGAATGCCACCTTTCACTTGCTGACGCCGCGCGATTACGACAAGCTGCCCAGAGTGGCGGCCATTCCGTTGAATATGAGGGGCAAATTCGACTGCCAGTATCCGGATAGAACACTGAAGGCATTGCTCAAGTTCCGCTCGCTGAGAACGCTGCAGTGGCGGCAAAGGAACACATATCCCCAAAATCACATGCGGAACCTGGCCCGCAAGGGCTGTCAGACGAAGTACGTCTTTCTGACCGACATCGACATCGTTCCCAGCACGAACAGCGTCCCCCAGCTCAATCAATTCTTCAGGACGGCTAATTGCTCAAAAAGCTGCGCCTACGTTATACCCACGTTCGAGATAGACGTGCGGGCCACATTTCCGCGCTCTAAGAACGGGCTGCTGCGCTTGATCAGAAAGGGACTAGCCAGGCCATTCCACGAGAAGGTCTTTATCTACAACCAATATGCCACAAATTTCTCAAAGTATGTCTATAAAACCAAAATTAAATCAGTTGTAATATCCTATATTTTCCTTAGATGGTTGTCTACAAACACAAATGAGACGGAGGTCTCCGTAAGCCATATCGTTACAAACTTTGAATTCCTATATGAACCGTTCTACATAGCGGTGGACAATGCACCCGCGCACGACGAAAGATTTCTTGGCTACGGGTTCACCAGGAACTCCCAGGTGTACGAGATGCATATAGCTGGGTACCAGTTCTACGTTCTGTCTCCCGTTTTCACCGGCCACTGGGGTCTGCAAAGGAAGCAGGCGAGACCGGCTTGGCGAGAGCAGCAGAATAATGCCAATCGCAGGAAGTTTGATGTATTCAAGAGCGAAATATTTGTGCGTTATAAAAATGATCCGCGCCAGCTACTAAAGGCAAAGAAAAATCAAATTATAGTGAAATAAAAATGCTTTTTATGACTAGCATTGAATATTGTTTTGTTCGGCAACGGCTCGTGGATATAAATAATGTAATAGAATATATTTTTGAGGAAGATGAATTATTAGGCAGAGCAACTGTAGCAGGATATGGGCGGGGAATTCGATGTAAATCGCTTGATTAATGTACTCTAAGGGGTGTATAAATAAATTGTTCATTGCATTTAAAGAACAATTGAAAATAATAGCCATAATGTCTGTACTAAATCTGTTGATTTAGCTCTCTTTGCTCGGCGTCAGAGAAGTACATTAATTACCACTTTCCATATATGTTACATGTTCAAATTAGAGCATGAAATAGACGTACTATGTGGAACATTTCCGTGCGGAGAACTTTCCTGGAAAGCTAATCATTACCAACATTAAAGTGATTGGCCGCAATCGAGAGCTTAATGGAACGGTGGACCTTCTTTCTGATATTTCTCTTGAGATGTTCTCGAATGCAGGTTCTACAGAATACAAGTTACTGCCCAAGGAAATGGCCGAGATGTCCATATGCACCGCGCTTCACCTTTACTATGACTGATTCGTCAAGGACACTTGTCAGGAGGGCGTGAACACTAGCTTTAATTTAAAAAATGGCAATGTGTGTCCATTCCCTAAGGGACGCTATTTGATAAAAAACGTCCAGTTCGACACTGAAGGCTGGGCCGCCATCATGACCAGTGGCCTGTTCAAGGTAAGATTTAATGTCCTTGACGATTCAGCATCGTGGTGAGATCATCATAAATATTAAGGATAAAATCTTCTGAGCTAAACTAAATATTTGCGTCAGGATGCAATACGTTCTAATTGTCTTCTTAAGAAGTACAGTTTATTTGGTTCTGAAAACTGTAAAATTGCAGTAACAAACATGAACAAAAAATTGATCCTTAATAGATTCAGTCGTTCCTACTAGGCCCAATAATCAAATAGGAATGAGTGGGCAGCTATCCTCATATCTCGCTTCCACGCGAATAAGGAGACAAGACGGAGATGGCGAGGATGGTCCGCTCGAAGCAAAACAATGGGGGCCAAATGCCGGAAGAGATGGAGCGCAGGCGCTGGGCTTGCGCAAGCTGCCGCCGTCTCTTCGGGAAGCTCGGAACGCCATCGCAGGACAAATAAAAGCTCGGTCCTTCGGCCAGCTTTCCGCAGTCAGTGGCAGACGGAGGGCCCAGCGGAATATTGTGTGTGGAATCCAATCCTGCGCGCAATGAAGAATAGTTATTGTCATCATCGGAGCCACAGTATATTCGAAAACAACGGGAAGGCACCAGAGCTGTCGCTATCGCTGTTCCCCAGATGCTGGGCAGCTAAAGACTCGATCTGGTTATAAATCCAGCGACCAGGTAAGTCCTACATCCTTTCGCCTTGGGGAAAAACGGTGTTCCAAGGCTGCGCGAGGAGTCCTAGCCGCTATGTTTTCGATTTTTCGTCCTGTCGGCAGCAGCAGGACGGACACACAAAGAGAAAAAAACGCGAAGAATGGGGGAAAACAAGTGGGAGGAACGGCAACGACTGACCCAGGGACCCACCCAGTCCGAATCATGCGACCCGACCCTAGCCGCAAGCTGTTTGCTCAATTAGGTATCAGTTTTCCAGAGACAGACGCCACAATGGATGGCCCTTCTTGGGCATTATCCCAGACCTCCGGTATCAGTATCCCCCCCATAACGCAGTAGTGCACTCGTTTTCCATTTCCATTTCCATTGGCTAGCAATATCTTCTGTCCGTATGGCGATGATGCCATGGCATGGCATGGTGCTCCATCACCGCCCCAGGGAGGTGCTGTCTCCTCGATATCGATATCTTGGCTATCCTGGCCCCCTCTCAGCCCAGTTTTCCCTGTGTGTTTGTTTGTTTACCTGTTTACCTAGGCGCCTTTCGATGTCCACTAATTGCGAGTGCGGCGAGTGTCGACGGGAGCAGCCAATTAATATCCAATTTGTGTAATTGTGCCGCACCCGTGTCGGCCTCTTGGATAGCCCGAAAATCCACAAAGCACTTTGCTGGAGCACTTGAGCGTAAAAAACGCAGCTAAAATATTCATTTCGCTTGGCGGCAAACGCCTCTCGATAATCGCAAAGAACTCACTCTCCGAGTGATTTTATGACCAGCAATTTGACTTTGGTACACAGCGAATAAAAATTGAGTAAAAGTGACATTTTGATTGATAAATACACAGTGGATAATCTTGATTCAATATTCAAGACTCTTGAATATTCAGTGAGACATTATCATCAAGATAAAAACATAAGAGGGAAATAAATATGTCTCTGAAAGGAATCCTGCTTAATACATTGACTAGAAATCATATAAGAATTATATCAACAGGATAGAACACCTTTATTTTTCCTTATTTTGAACTGTTTATATTAAAAAGTCCAGTAAAACCTTCGAGAATTTGGAATATCATTTCTCAGACAAACTGTTTTCCGCAGTGCTTATTTATGCTGATGGCCACAAAGTGGGTATCGTTTTAATCAGAGTGAACCGGGTGGCATGGCATGGCATGGCATGGGGGAGAAGGACATTTAAATACCGTAACCATTATCCAAAGTGGAGATACTTGCGGAAGAAACCGCCAGAAAGTGGCGGGAGGCTAAGCCCGGGATAAGCAGTGACCTTGCTCGCGTCAATTCCGATGCAAACAGGCTGCTGCACTTGTTTAAGCTGTTTTCCTTTTTTAACCATTGGCTGTTGTTGACAGGACCTCTGGTTCTAACAGCAGGACGGACGAAGATCCACATAACAATGGTGGTGCCTGCATTTATTATCTGGGTCAAACCAACTATTTATAGACATCACTGCCCGAATATGGTGAAGGAGCTGCAGCAAATAAATGCACATTGCTTCAATCTCACGGCCAAGTCATGTTTTTAATGTCTCTGTTTACGACAGCAGCAGGGAAAAACAATTTACTGCAGCCTGTGACGGCCACGTAACCAACTGTCCAACCGAGCCGTAAAACTGGGTAGCGAGTCCCAATCCCAGTCCCACTCCCAATCCTCGTTAGCTGTCTGCTGTGAAATTAATGAGAATGTCACAAAGGAGCCCTGCCATTCCTCAAAGTCAAAAGTTTCGATTAAAGATTAAGCTGGCGCACGTTCATTTTAAAGCAGATTCCCTCGATATCCCGCGACTTATTCAAAATACATAATTTATGGGGCGGAAGGAGAGTCCTCTTTCCACTGTAAGCCAACTGTTGCTGGACCCCACACTTCCTTGGACACCTTTTGAATTAAAATCAATTTCATAGTGATTCCTATAGATTCCCTAATCAAGGTTTCTACGATTATATGTCAAACTCAGTTGCAAAAAAACCAACATAACGAAGCTCGAATGCATTCCTGGAGACTTGCTTCAGGATTTCCAAGCATTGTTCATCCAGATCCTGGGCTCCAGGACATTTTCCCGACCAGCAAGTCAAACAATTTCCAAGCAAACACCGTAAAGATGCTGCTTGTGCGGGAAATGCTGCTGGATGGGCGTCTTTTGGGAGGTTCCTTGTAGATGCCCGGCCTTCAGGCTGATGATGAGTCAGTCTCCAGTCTCCAAGCTGGCGGTGGGGGATTTGCCTGCATCCAATCAGCAGGCATCGCGAACGAATCTGCTTGCCGAGTCAACACCGCCAATTGGCAGTTTATTGTCGGCAAATATGCAAAGATAAATGTTTGCCGCGGAATTAACATGCGCCGGAAAAGTGCCATGTCCCTCCACCTTCGTACTCCTACTCCTGCTGCTGCTCGGTTATCAATCAAAAGTTGATGGGTATCGGTATGCAAATACACAAAAACCCACTCGCGCACACATGGCTGCCTTAATTGGGATGCACACGCCCAAGGAGCCACCTCCAAGGACGTGTGGGAGGTTCGTCCGGAAGGTAATGAGCTTCCCTGGCGCAATAAGCATAATAATAGCTTGCCTGCCCTCACATACATACAACCAAGCTTACTTTGTGCATCTCAGATCTTTGCTTGAGTGGCTTTTGTGCAATCTGCATAATAATGAGAAAGTGGGCGGTGGGACGGATGTAGGCGTGGCCAGGGGGTTGCCCGAATTTCCAACAACTTGTCGCGCCACCAAAACTATAACTAGCGCAGAACGGTTACTTGGGTAAAAATGGTTTAAATAGAACTCGACTTTAGCCTTTATTTAAAAATAATCAGTTATTAACCTGCATAAATTCTGAAATATATATCTATATATACGTATATTCCTGTGTTTCTTTAAGTTCAGTGTAATCACTTTTTTATACAGACAAATTGATCCATTAATTATGCCATTGTGTCACTCAGACGTGCCATTTCGCTATCATTTAATTACAGTTCACTGCTTTCGGACAACCCACAAGGTAAAATTGCGCTGTTAACTGAGAGCCACTTTAAAGTTTAAGCCAAATCAAGACCGTTGCATGCCACTAATCAAAGAGCCAGAAAAGCTGAAAACCAAAAACAAATTCCCTTGATATATCGGTGTAAATTGTGTGTTTATTAATTACCTTTTGTTTGTAACCAAGTCTAGAACCGTATCTGTTGCTATCCCTCTTACTATCTCTATCTTGCTCTCTCTTCCTGTACATTCTTCCGTATTTTGTTCCATTCACGTCGATGTTGTGATTCAATGCAGCAACGTCCAATGCCTGTTCCCATAGCAAAGACACCGAATTAGAAAAGTAACCAACCATTAGCCGGCGGAGGAGCACAGTCCAGTGGCCCCACAGACCGTTCGAGATGGCGCCCTTTAAGCTGAAGTTCCGGATGGGCAGCTCGCGTAGCACCTCACAGGAGCACGACCCAGACCCGCAGGTGAACGAGGCGCTCCTGGGCACCCAACAGCAGCAGCAGAATCAGCCGCAGCCCCTGCAGGAGGCGGTGGAGGCCAGCAGCAGCTCCAGCCTCGATCTGGCGGATTGCAGCAGTCTCGGCCAGATGAGCAGCGAGCGCAAGTTGCTGCTGCCACCCACCAGCAACAGCATGCGTTTGGGTAAGGACGACACAGTAGCACCAAAGAGAACATAAAGAATAAGATGCGTAACTCGCATAAATTTAAATATTATACGACAAGGCATATTTTTGCTATTGTTTTTCAACTTTATGTTGTCTTTGGTAGCCAGAAATCTACATGCTACACAGAGAAGAAAGACGTTCGAAATTATGTCCCATTGGTAGTCTTTCCCGATCCAATTGGTTTATATTACCTAAACATTCATATAATAGAATTTCAAAATATATATATTTGGGGTTTGCATGCAATCAAAATTCCATTTAAATAACATACCATTCGGTGAAAGATATTCTGTCTTGATTTTCAATATCTCAATGTAATTAAAAGCATGTTCACATAAGGTATACATTCCAACATGTAGCTAGATATCCTTCTTCTTTCCTAAATAAATTCTTTGCCAAGCACCTATTCCTCCTTTGAAGCGCACAACTCCCAAATTATGACCGATTTAAACTGGAATAATTGCATTTACTAGTTTATACTAAACTTGCAACTTTGATATATAAAATTAATCAATTTATTACAGGATACCTGAACCAGAGCCGCACTCCGTGCATCAACGAATCACTGACGGATGCGGATGCGGACAACGTGCCCACCACCCCACCACCTTCCTATGAGCATGTGCTAGAAGAGGTAGAGAAGATCATTACTTTACTAAAGAAATAACTGAATATCCTATAAATACCTTAGAACACTCGGCTGTCCCAGCACCAGCGTCAGTTGTCCCTGGATAGCGCCACGCCCAACCAGAACAGCCGACGCAGCTCGGCCAACAGCTCGCGACACAGCGCCGCCCAGCTAGGTGCCGCCTTGGAGCAGCTGGCCGGGAATGGGGGCGGCGGCAGCATCTGCAACGATCCAGACTGCAGGCAGAACCTGAACCAGAACTACGCCAGCTGCAGCGCCAGTCACTGCAGCAACATCAGCAACAACGGCAACGGCAACATTACCAGCAGCCACAGCGGCAGCAACCACAACAACAACAACGACGGAGAGGAGATCATCGAGGGAGTCACCGAGCTGGAGCTGCGCAGCGACAACGAGGAGCAGCTGAGCATCAACGAATTCCTCCTCGAAACGGAAATGGCGGCGTCACCCTCGCGCTGCACGGATGAGCGCTATGGCGCAGCGGGGGATGGCCAGGGTCAGAGCCAGTGCTCGGATGATCAGTGTGTGCAGTGCAGCGAGGAGCGGGAGGGAGAAGGTAACTGTGAGTCCGCCTACGACGGGGATGCGGCCAGTACCAGCAGCCAGGCGGCAACGGCGGCAGCAGTGGGCGGTGGACACAACTTTTACGATCCCCTCCTCAATCGAGGCAGCTATGCCAACTACAGCGAAGGTAAGATCCTCACAGACGTGGTGATTGGATGTAGTCTCAAGTGCTTTTTTTTAACACAGGTGGCAATGGAAGCTCTAGTTCCAGCAACCTTCAGGGGCAACTGTGCCAGGAGGCTTGCTGCACCGGTTCCGCCTCAGGATCGACTGCCTCCCGAAGTGGACGGCGCGGACAGGGTCAGCAGCCTAGCCGGCAGACCAACCTCCTCACGCCCGAAATGATGAGCAACAAGACGAGCAAGGAGATCTACAAGGACCTGGCCAAGCAGTGGGGCATCACCTGCAAAATGTCGGAAAGCTGTCGCTGCATGGACTGTCAGAGTCACTACTTTGATTGCGACTACGATGATGTAAGTTGATAACTGGGTGTTAATGGAAAGTTTTTAAGTCCATTGAAATCTTCCAGAATGAGCACCAAAAGACGGACGGCGGACTGGGCGCTGGCACGCCCATGTTCATAAGCGAGGTGATGCACGGCTCCGGATGCAACATATTGTAGGGGGAATACCCGGACTACCGGACTTTTGGACTCCCGGATCCCCGGACAAGGATTTGCTGAACATCTATTTTTCTTTGTATATCGCATAAGTCTATACGGGCGACCGGTTATGGGGCAGGAGCCATTTCACGTTATTAGCACTGAATGTTTGCACATTATTTTAAGGTAATGCTGCACTGATATTTGTTTATTATAAGAGATCGGTAAGGTAAGGAGCATTTGCGTAATGCCGCCTTAGGGCTTTAAAAGTGGGGCTTAAGGCAAAGATATATTTTTGGTGTTGAAGGAAATCACGAAGTCGACATTTTTAACTCGAAGACGAACGAATTATGATAATTACTGATAGGCAATTACCCACCTTGCAGATGAACATCTAAATATCCTTGAGTGTGTTCTTTTCTAGGGCCTTTGATCGCTTGAACGGTGAATATTCGACTTTTTTGTGGCATAACCTCTTGGTACCTTTTTTTTTTTGTCAAATTAAACTTCCCCCAATGGCTTGGTTCCCTCTCCCCTAATGTTTAAATGTCTTTTTCTAAATGTACAGAAGAATAGTAGAGGTCAATGGTGCACGACGAACGGCATTCCAGTGCCATACGCAAGCGGAATCTTTCCAATCAACGCTTTTGTACAAGAGGAGGAGCCACGGCCGGAGCTCTAGGCGTTTCCAAAACAACTTGCTAGAGTTCTAGCCGGGCTAAACACGCTACTAGTCAATGTTATCCGCATCAAGAAACCATATAGTTTAAGCAGGTCGGCACTTTTGTGCCTCCTTGGCGAGCCAAACGGGGCAAGAGTTAACTTCATCGAATTGGGCGTACTTATCTTAGTTAAATACGCGAAATAACAAACTTAGTCTGAAGGTTTATAAGGTCCTCTGAGAGTTCGAGTCGTTGAATGCTAACACGAAGCTGGTTTCACCTGACAAATCCCCTCGGTCTTAACTTGGATATATCACTCCAATCGGACAGCATCGAGACGCAACAAAAGTTGATTAGAAATCAGAACACACACGCGATAACATATATAGAGAGCGAAAACCGACTAAGTCTGTTAGCTGTTAGATGGTATTAGACGCATTCTAGAATTAAATTTGAAACGAAACACGCAGGAGGCATTCGAGGAAACCAAGTAAATGGGTATTCCACGTAGCTCGGTGAGGCCAGAGAGCCCGAAACTCGCATCAGCATAGAAATCTAAATTTGAAGGGATCGTAGGAATTGTTAGGAATGTATTTCGGGTCCTGGCAGAGGCATTCCAAGTTGGTCTCCTCCGCCTCGGAACCCACACTAGGCAGGAGCATACACAAAAAAGTAAATAAATGTACGAGTATATGTTAAACCCACAACCACCGCTCGTCTCTGACTTCCAAGGCTTACGATTACTGCGGGGTGACAAATGAATTAGTCGGAAGATGAAGACCTGGACTTACACTTACACTGGGAAAGATCTTGCCAAGATTCTTGCACAGATAGGCCCACTTGCTGCTGCCAACCGTTTCCCAGTCATCGCAGCCGCTGGTCGGCTTACCGGGCTTATACACAGAGGAGTTGACCATGTTGTTGTTGTCAAAATAACAGGTCAGAAAGAAGCAATGGCTGGGACAGGAGTGTGCATTAAGTTACTATATTAAAAGGTTATCATTAAATACCCACCCGATGGAGTTTTTGTAAGGACAGTTGGAACCTACGGCAATATCGCAGCCGACGCGTGAGACACGATCGTTGACGATGATGGCAAAGTCTCCGACCAATAAGTCCCTGAGGAAGACCGGGGTTATATCGGACTCAGCGATTTCTTGCTTCGGTTTGGGCTTACGTTGCGGGCTGAAAGCCTTCGATAAATTTCTTTGGGTCCTCCACTTCACGGTGCGCCCTCCACATGGATCTAAACGCATTCCTCAGCACATTAGCCACGGTCAACTTGTTTTTAGATGGGGCCGCCATTACGGCCAGGATCTCGCCAACAAACGGAAACCGCAGCGTGGACCGGCACTCGGTGTGCTTAAAGGATACCGTGGACGCGTGCACGGTGGCCAGGTAGGCCAGCTCATTGTCCCAGATAAGTCGTCGCATCCGCCTTGCACTCGGAAACGACACGTTCAACTTGTTCATGACCTGGCCGCCCGATATAATGTCCCGGAAATTATTCAGCAATACCAGCACTTCCGCTTTGAAATACCGGGTATCCGGTATGGACTCTTCGAATTTGGTGCCTCTGTATGCAGGCAGCTCCTCGTCCAATCGACACATGAAGTGCTGCAGGCCGCCCAGATTGCAGACATGCGTCTTATTGTTGCAGTAGTTGTAGCCGGAAACCAGTGCCAAGAGCAATGCCAGTGGCAACACGAGGTCAAAAATCATTTTGGCCAATTAGTTACTACGAATTTGAGGAGAAAATTCTAGTCGCTCTTTGAATGACTAGACCCTGGGAGAGTTGTAATGTGTGTGTACCTAGATCTGATACAATGAAAGCGTACTTGGTTTTGTAAATATTTACTGTAATGCTATAAGGTGGTGATTTTATGTTTTTAAGGCTGGATACCGCTTAGTGGTCCCTTAGCGGCCAGGTCCTTGTAGAGTTTTCCTTGTGAACAGAATATCAACTGCAAGATGTGCTAATATGATCTAAAGACTTGGTGCTTGATCCTGTTTGTTTATAACATTCGGATATACATACATTTAATCATTAGCCGATACGAGGTAAGTCTCCCCAAAAAAATTTTCTAATATGCTTGGCAAAACAATTTTTTTTAATATATATTTTTAGTGTTCATTTTCTTAGCGAAAAAGATTCAAAATTCATGTACTAACAGTATGCAAAATAAATTAAAGTACGCGCTCATGTTAAGCCTTAATGAGCTCGTCCTTCACTGCGAATCCTGCGGGGTGATAGTATCAAACTACATTCGGAAAGAGGTTGCCAACATTCTGGCACAGGTTGACCCACACAACGTGGGCAGTCGTTTGCCACTCGGAACAACCGCTGGTCGGCGTACCAGCCATATAGACAGAGGCATTAACCACGTTGTTGTTGTCAAAATAACAGGTGAGAAAGTGGCAATGGCTGGGACAGGAATGTGCATTAGGAAGGTACTATTATAAGGTGAGCACCACTCGTTACCCACCCCATGTATTCCCTGTAAGGACATTTGGAGCCCACAGCAACACTGCAGCCGACGCGTGAGATACGATCATTTACGATAAGGGCAAAGTCTCCGGCATTAAAATTGCTGTGGGAAGTAGAGATTGTATTAGGCTGAGGGCACTTTGCTTTGGTCTTGGCTCACCTGAGGGGGTCGAACCTTTGGCTTAGGTCCTCGGGGTCCGCCACCTTCCAGTGCTGCTTCCACATAGGTCTAAACGCATTCCTCAGCACATTCGCCACGGTCAACTTGTTCTCAAGGGGCGCCGCCATTATGGCCATGATCTCGCCGACCAACGGAAACCGCAGCGTGGAGCGGCATTCGGTGTGCTTAAAGGATACCGTGGAGACATGGACGCGGGACAGGTAGGCCAGCTCATTGTCCCAGATAAGTGCCCGCATCCGCCTTGCACTCGGAAAGCTACGGTTGGAGAAGTTCACTATTTTCCCACTCGCCAACTGGTTTCGGAAGTCATTGAGCAGATCCAGCACATCCTTTTGGAAATGCTGGGTAGCCGGGACGACCTCTTCGAATTTGGTGCCTCTGTATGAAGGCAGTTCCTCGTCCAACTGACAAATGAAGTGCTTCCAACCCAGTTGATTGCAGGCATGCGTCTTATTGTTGCAGTAGTTGTAGCCGGAAACCAGCGCCAAAACCACTGTCAAAGGCAGTACGAGGTCAAAAATCATTTCGGCCAATTAGTTACTACGAATTTGAGGAGAAAATTCCAGTTCCTCTGCCAAATGACTGGGAGAGTTAAAATATATGTGTACCTAGATCTGTTGAAATAAAATTTTACTACATATTGTAAAATTTGTGTACATTTTCTCTAATAAGTTATGAAGTATTTGGCTTTTTTAGTTCAGACTTTTGTAGTGTTCTTAGAATTATAACAGCGAGATCCGAGATTATACGTTATGGTGATAAATCCTTCTTATTAGCTGTTAAGATGATCTTCTCCCAATAAAAGAACTCTATAGTTTTGTCAAAATTGTTTTTATTGTTTTCTTTTTTTTGTCGAGGGTTTCTTATTTTTTCTTTTTTTAGGAAGAGCTGGCTCTAAATTCATTTTGGTAACAGTATGCAAAGTTATGTAATAAAATGGCTTGAGCGAAGGTTGGATGCCTTAATGGCTTTAGTGGAGTTAAATTCCAATCGTTTTGTCCTTAGCAAATGGTTATACAGAGAAGAGTATCTGGGGACTCGAAACTCTAACGTAGATTGAACAAAAAAAATATAATCAATAAACTAATTAAAATAGAGCAAAAGGTACGTGGTTCCGTTCTCTTATTTATAAAAATATCTCGAGTGCTTTTCGCTTCTACCAGGATCTGCTATCAACATGTCGCGTAATCAATAGTAACATCTCAACAAACAAATAAGCTTTGGGATTTGGCGGGGGCGTAGCTTGGGTGGGTGGGATGTCCTTACGAATCGTGTATTACTCTTCTGTTCATTTACTTCCGGGTTGAGTTAGTGAGTGAGGTTCCTGCTGTATATCCTTTCCGGTAAAATTTCAATAAAAAATTGTAAGTTTACAACCCGTACCAGTTCTGTTTCGATTTATTTATGTTCTGCTTCTGCTTCTGCTCCTGCTCTGTGTTAGGCGTTAATGCTTAGCTCGGTTCAGTGAATTGAAATCGCTTATGTTACGGCTATAGGTGTAGATATTAACTATGCAATTTTCGGTATATAGGCTTGGCTGCTGCCCCAAGAACTCGGCTATGTACTCTGATTTACTCCTCGGAAATATACGTATTGTGAATGGAACTATTAAGTATATAAGGTATATAATTATCAGTTGATTCCTAGAAAATTTCCAAGTTCGAATTTCACTCTCTCGTTCTCTCGCATATATAATTGTCAATATGATGAGTTGTATATCTATAATATATATATATATATATAGATGACTTACACGGGGAGGCACGTAATTTGAAACAGAACAGCGCCCTTAACAATGGGGAAACAATCTATAACTAATTAAAGCGTGTGTGTTTACAGGTATAAGGGGTAACTAAGTAAGAATACTTCCTATTTACAGACGATCCGCTCTGATCCGGATCCGGATAACAAAGGGGCGGTGCCATCGTAGGACGACTACGAGACTAGATCTTGGAGACACGCACAGGCTTTTACATTGTATCGTATAAAAAATATATCAAGCTATACACTGTGTTTGTATCACTAACGGGGGCGAGTGCGGCCTAAAGGCCAAGATAGCCTAAACGCAGGTCGAGGATGCGTGCGACACGCTGGCCGACGCTGCCGCCGCCGCAGCGGCAGCTGCCGACGATGATGCGGCCGTGGCGGCCTCCAGATTGAAGTCCTTGCTGCGGCAGCACATCTCGCAGACGCGCTTGGTGTCCGGATTGAGAAACGTGCAGAAGCGGCAGCTCCATTCGTTCGGACTGGTCACAATCAGCTGTGGGGAAACCGCAGGTGGTTGCTTGGGCACAGCGCCCGTGCGATTGCGACTGCCGGTTGTGCCCCGATTGCCGTCCACATTGGCCGTCTTCAAGGCGGACTTTACCTTCTTTACGCCAGCACTGCTGCTGTTGGGCAGCGGGCTTGGCGCTGGAGCCTGCACTACCTTTGCCTCTCCCCGTCGGCTTGTACCAGGTTTCTTCTCTAGCGTGCGTGCCCTTTCGTGGCCGTTCGGTTCACCGCCAGCCCGCGCCGTTGACTTCGAGGGATCGCGCCGCTTCTCCGTCGGTGGGGCGGTGGGCCCAGCGCCATTCGTTATGGCCAGCGAGTCTAGGTCCAGGCTCTGCACCAGCAAGTCCTCACGGTCCCCCAAGTCCTTGTTGTAGCCGGAGCGCTCGAGGTTCTTGAACACGTAGTTCCAGGACTCAAAGCTGCCCACACCCTCCTTGACCTTTGGCATCAGCGGCGGCGAGGGATTGTCCAAAGTCACGAAGTCGTCTAGGCTGGCCGACTCATAGCTGGTCATGTCCGAAATGGTGGTGGGAATATCACGTTCATTGCCCGATCTCTTCGCAGGAGCCGTCCGGCTTGCCCGCTCCTTCAATTCCTTGTGCATCTTGCGATTATTGTCCATGGGATTCTGTGTGGGGAAAGAACACCAGTTAGATCGCATCGATAGAATCGTTAAAAGAAGAAATCTAAAGCTCACCTGCTTGTCCGCCGAACGTGGATGCTTGTCAGTCGGATTGCTGCCTCCTGCCTCTGCAAGCGCCCGCATCCGGCTGCTCTTGGGCACCGGCCGGGCGTAGATGTACATGTCCTGGGCCGTTGGCGGCGGTGCCTGCGGCAACGTGGTGGGCAAGTCATAGCCCCCGTAGGTTGCATAGCGTGCAGCGGGATTCGCGCGCATGCTTGGCTGCACTTGAGCCCGCACCAGCTCGGCATACTGTGGATCGTAGTCGTGAGTCCCGAAGTCGTGCTGCGTCAGTTGCGCCCGCTCGTCAAAATCAATTAGATGATGGTCTGGCGGATAGGTGCTTTGCCGATGCTGCATGGCAGCCAAAGCGGCGGCGGTGGCCGGCTGGCGGCGATGAAAGTCACAGCTGTGTCCTGCGGGGCCAGTCTTTCCGAGGGTAGCATACATGTTGGGATGCTCCCCACTGGCATAGACGTCGGCGGGCGAGGCATACGGAGCATTCAGTTGGCTGGAGATGTTGTACGGCAGCGGGTAACGATTTCCGGGAGCATTGTAGGCCCCAGCCACGGCCGCGTAGGAAGCACTGCTGCCCATGCTTAGTCCATCCAGGCAGTCGTAGGGCGACTCGTAGACATGGGGCAGCTGGCACTGCGGCTGCTGCAGCTGTTGGTCAAAGGAGTGGCGATGCGGCAGATGCGCGTGCGGCTCCTGGTAGTGTTCCAGACTGCGAGAGTGCGTCATCAATGGGCCAGGAGGCAAATGCGGCTGCTGTTGCGACGGTGGCGCTGGGTACGGCGGAAGATACTTGCCCGCCTCGTTGCCCACCATGCTGATGCCATTTGGA
Organism: Drosophila punjabiensis; assembly: GCA_008042585.1. Taxonomy (NCBI): domain Eukaryota; kingdom Metazoa; phylum Arthropoda; class Insecta; order Diptera; family Drosophilidae; genus Drosophila; species Drosophila punjabiensis. The sequence continues at coordinate 71,451 of VNJR01002770.1, read as the reverse complement.
TGCAGGGCGCAGTTGCTGCCGGGATGCGCCGGAGTGCTGTTGCCGTGCAGGGCGCAAGCGGCTGAGGCTAAAGTCGCCACATTGCTGTAGGTGTTCTCCTGTACCGGCTGCTCCTTACGCATCCGTTTCTCGCTCAGCCGGTAAACCATCTCCTTGATGGTCTGCGTGGTGCCGCCCACATGGCTTTCGCGATGCTGCAGTATGTCCATCCAGCTGCAGCTATAGCCCGCTGCCGTAACGCCCGCATAGATGTGTTTCATGATCTGGCACTCGACGTAGGCGGCCATGGCATCGCGCGATACGTTCGTCACCTGATCCGGGCAGATGGGACCCTCCAGCACGAACGTGTCTTCCGAGACGCGGCGGTAGCCCATGGCCAAAAACAGCTGCTCGGCATCTACCAGCCGCGACTGTATGTCGTGCTGGAAGCATCCTGAATAGGTCTGAAGGCAAAGGGATAATTTCAGTCCTTGGATTAGATATTTAAAAAAACAGAGGGCTTACCTTGAGCGTGCGATACTCCTTCCGCCAGGGCTTTGTGAACAGATTGTTGGCATACTGGCTGATCGTTTCGAAGGCCACAATGGCGTTCTGGGCCGTGAAGTCGGGGTGGTCGCGCACCGATCTACGCAGGACACGCCCTGTCTCCGGCAGAAAGAACTTGCGATCGTGCCGCACCACGCAGAGGAACTCCTTCAGGCAGCCTTGGATTTTGGGGGGATTTCGAAAAATCAATTATTGAGTTCAAGGCGGAGACTAGAGTATAAACTTACCCTCGAGCTTCTTGCGCTCCTCGAGCTTTTGGATGTTCTCCTCGGTTTCCAGAAAGGACCAGTGTCGCCGCAGTATCTCCTCCCACAGATCGGGAAGGAGGTCGCGCGGCACGAAATCTGACATGTCGGCGACGGGCTTTGGGCTCTCATTCAAGGCGCCTCCGGCTCCTGGAAAACAAAATCGCGCAAAGGCGGGCCAAGGTTACACTACGGCAAACATCTCGTCGAGAAGCCTTGAGCGGGCTTCTCTCTATAGCTATTGATTTTCTACAGCCAAGAGGATGTCAATGGCTGAGGCAGAGATTCCTCCCCGCTGCACTTGCTGGCATGAATCACCAGAACCATCATCATCATCTTTCCCCCGGCATGACGCACGCCATCGAAACATGCACCAAATAAATAATAAATAACCATTCCCGCTAGTCGAGTGAAGTAACAATAAATGGTTGATAAGAGCAAACAATGGGAGAGCTTTGCGGTTCCATTGTGGCCACATCGTCATCGATAGTGGCATTCCCTAAGTCCGCTGTTTGTTTCACTATCAGTTTATGTTTTCTTTTTTCTGTTTTTTTACCAGCCAGAACAGAACCAGCAACTAACTGACCCCCCTTGGAGACAAAGAAGAAAACAGTTGGCAACAATTGGCATTTTGGAAACAGCAGCAGCACCTGTGATTACGTTCTCTCTAGCTTGAACAATATTAAACAACAATTTATTTCCCATACAGCTGTATGTAAATATGCAGTAAGAGAATGAGTCACTTTGCTTTTTCAGCTAATTATTAAAGTAAAGGGATTCCCCTAAAAATGTGTATGAACATATTTCAAGAAAATAAGTTTCGGATCGTTTGATTGTACATTGCAGGCAGAACTCACTATTGGAAAACGTTAAAGAGAGTAACTAAATTCAAGCAAAACAAGTAATTCATATCTCCTTCAGATAACCTTACTTAAAGATAACAAGCATGAAGTGCATTTGCACCTAAGGTTTCCATGTTCACCTCAGCATTCTCTCAAGCATTTAGCTTTAATTTGGTATTAATTAACTCCCGACTTTCAACTTTCGATACTCACTCACTAACTGACCCAAAGGAAAGCCCACAAATGCTCTATCGAAACAGCAGAAGCCCTGCGACGGCAACGATTGGGCTTTAGCCTTTATCTCTCCGCGGAAACATGATGAAGAAGAGCCAGCCGGCCGGCCGAATGGGTATCTTGATATCGACGATCGTCCATTGGCCATTGGCCTTTAGCGGGCGAAACAAGTCGCGAGAAACTGAAGATATAAATATATGGGGAGAGCACAAACAAGGTCCCAGCGCCGGGTTACGTTGAATAACCTTGGGCAGTGACTCATTTAGCGGTGAGCACTCCGCTCCACAATCAGAATGCGAACGAGACCCAAAGCGGGGCGTGTGATAAAGCAAGCGACAAAGCAAAGCGACAAGTGTAATTGCAACTGAGAAAGTTGCGGAAAGAGAAATGAATAAATCAGGGTGTGAGTGTGGGGCAAAAAGGAGAAACGGAAAGCGGCAAGTGATAAGAATTAATTCGCAGCAAGCAGCTAATTACTCTTATCCTAATACATATTTACGAAGCGAAGATTCTCGCCCCTCCTCTCGTATAAGCCAAGTTTCAAAATAAGGGCCAGGACATTAACTTGTTTTTTAATTTAAGTTCCACGTTCTTAGCACAATTTATTTGAATTTTAACTCTAATGTTTTTAAACTGACACTTTTGTCTGGGGTTACTAAAAGAAAGGTGGAAATTATAAAAGGTTGTCAAAATGATGTATTTAAATTTACAAAAAAAAAAGAGAGTGTGAAATAAATTCCAATACATTTTACATATAAGAGTTGTGTTTAAAAATTCGTATATTCGTTTAAAAACCACGTCAATAATGTGCTACCAATTAATATGTCCCTCTAGGGTTAATTAAATGCTAATTATTATGAACCTGTTTTGTTCCATGTTATCAAATTCTCATATTTATCAAGACCCCAAAATATTATTGTCTTAACTAACAAAGAGAACATATTTGTACTTCAAGTCAATGAAACTGACATTAAACTGATAGCAGCGTAAGGGAAAGTTCCTTTTAATTGATATTTTCCAGCGTAAAAAGGTAAAATCTTAATTACTTCCGACCGATATAGCAAGTAACTAAGAAAAGTTTAAGGACACGTGAGAGAAATGAAAAATCACTGACCAAAAAAACAAGGCAAAGAGCTTAAAATCAATAAGCTGCTGTGTGTAAAAAAAACTGTGGTCAGGAAGTGTTTATTTATTTACTTTAAGCCACCGAGGAACCTAGAGAGCTTTCGCCCCCCGAAATCCAGCCATTTTGCATAATAATTTTATGGAGCCAGTCAACTGTCGAGTAATTGAATTCCAATATTTATTGCTGTCGCAGGGCGGACGTCTCCCAACTGCAGCGGAGTGCAATTGAATGTGTCTGTTTTGTCCTTACAATGGACCAATTACAATGGACGGAGGCCATATGGCAGGGATTTGAGGCATTTATTGATTTAGGCAAGAGCCCAAAGTGGCCGTGTTTACAGCATCTATCGATTGGGAGGCGGGGAGAGGTGCGTGCAACAGTCTACGCAACATTCGCAATAAGATCCGCTTGCTTTGTTGAGATGTCTGTCATATACCGGCCACGGGATGTGCGTCTATACTGTCTGCTTACCGGCAACCGATGGCAGGGTGCTCCAATTCTTATTTTCAGCAGTGCCGGGACTAAATTTAGCAAATGAAAGCTCACCCGGCGCTCATCCGCAGGCGGAAGATACGAGGAGCATAGCTCGACGCTGTAACACCCTGCAAACGCGCTAAACACACTTACGCAAATTCCCAGATGTGTGTGCCGATTCTGTTGTGAGTTCTCATTTCTGCATTTTCTTCCGGAGATGTCCGCGCGCTGGAAAAGTCAACACAAGTTCACCTCGCCGCGGCTGTTGCCAAATTCGTGCGCTTGTGTGCGTGGGCGTGGGTGGAGTGGGGTGGTGGTGGTGATGGTGGTGGAGGTGTTCTGTAGGTTCGGGTGCGGGGGCGGAGTGAGGGAGGGTCTATTTTTAGCTCTGCGACGGAAACCAGCGACACGATAAGGCGGATTCAGCTTCCGCAATGTTTTTGTTGCTTCAGCAGCAGCAGCTGCTGCCTACTATTATTAACGAATGTTACGCTCTCGCCCCGTGTTCTTCTTCCTCGTTTGCCTTGACAAATCTTAGCTTTCACAATCGAGTTTTCTCTTTTTTTTCCCCTTTTGGTTTTCCACGCTGCGAAACGGGTTGCACTGTTGGGTTAGTCGTCAATTTGTTAGCACAACACAATTGTTTGCGTCCGCAGGTAAATAATAAAAAGTCTTTGTTTTTCACTTTTTGTCGTTATCAGTGTGGCCAGTTGCCGGGTAGTGCGAAATCTGCACTTGCTCGGCCAATTTCGATGCCACGGGCATACTGCACTGTTGCGAGTAGCACAGTTTGGCGCCTTTCCAAATAATTTGTAATTCTACCTTACAGATATTTTAATTTTTGGTTAATTAATTAATATAATGGTTCCACATTAAGAATATATGTTTATAAACTTCATAGATTTAAATCAACAAATATTGATCTAAAATATTGCCATTATTCGGGCGATTTTATATATTTATTTTATATAGTCGAGACAAACGAATAAATCTTCGAGACATACGTTCCTCAAATTGCTCCAAATCACTCGAAAAATCATCAATTCTATAATATCTGTTGTTGCTGTTGATTTCAATGATGTTCTCAAGCACAGCTCCGTGATTCTGAAAAGGCAATAAAAATAACAGAGATATTTATTTTACTCAGTAAAAATATGTTACACACATACTTTTAGAATCAATTTCTCGATTTTCCGGCAGTAACTATCGAAAATTGATCATAAATACTACTAAAATCGACGAAATACTTTTTTAAGCAGAAAGCTTAAAAAATAAAACATAAAGATAAACGAAACTTCGTGAAGGAAATGGGTAAACCGTTCTATTTCAACTATTTTGCTTTCATATGAGATTTTCATTAGTTCGTTTATTATATTTCCGCATTTACTTTTTAAGTAGACTTTGGAAAACTATTTTCAGTTAGGATAATTACATTTATTCTGAAAAAGAATAGCAGCACATGTTCGATTTTGAGAAAAAGACGAAAGCCCGGGAAACTCCGGAATCTAGCTGAGAAATGCATAAATTTTGTATTGGATTCGGTGATGGCGATGACTCACAGGCGACGTCGGAACAACACCAGCTCGATGTGATTGAAGAGATCCCGCTCCAGGACATGGCCGAGGAAATTAAGGGGTTCAACGGAATGCTGGACAGTATACAGTCTCGCATCTCTGCCGGTGGTCTTAGGAAGCCGGCAAAGTCGCCTCACAACCCGGAGGAACACAAAGGAAAAGTCGTAATTCTTGAAAATTGTATTGGATTTGATGATGACTCAAACTCAGAGACGGAGGACCTCCTTCCCGTCGCAGCGGAGGAGGATCAGGGAGAGCATCAGCTCGAGGAGATCCCATTCCAGGAGATGACCGAGGAAATAAGAAGGATGAACGCAACGCTGGACTTGATGCAAGCTCGCCTCTCCGTTGATGTCCTGGAGGAGATTGCCAAGTTGACTTGCAGCATGGAGGAAGAGATGGGCCTTGAGCCGGAGGATACGCGCTGGCTGATCCTGCACGGCAGCAACGATCCGACAATACGCACCCTCCAGATAAATTCCCGTCGCCTCCGTTGCCAGCTGGCTGACCTGGTGCGCTGCTCGGAGCTGGGAGCCACTAGTCTGGGGGCCATGGATCGCCAAATTACCCGGCAATCAAACCATCTGAGAACCCATCGTAAGCACTATGAGAGCGTCCACTCCTACCACCTGGCTCATCAGCTGGAGGCGGGCAGGTGCCTGATGCGCTATCGCCATAGCCTGGAGGTGTACGTCAACTGGCGCGAAGTCCACCAGATGGGTCGCAAGGCACAGTACGCGTACAATAAGATCCTGGAGATAACTCAGGGCCGTGCCGAATTCATGGAGCTCAAGAACCAGGTCCTTAAGGACATTACAGAGGTAGAAGAGGCAAGCCTAAGTTCTTCCCAGTGCCTTGCCAGCAGGGTCAAAGAACTGGGCCTGGCCCTGGGCATCTTCTCACACTGCGCGTGCAAGGTGGAGCCGCAACAATGGCAGAACTACACCGGCCCACCGGTCGTGGTAAAGAGCACTCACTGGCAAGGGCGCTACACCTACACGTTGCGATTCGCCCGCGGTGAGCTGTTCACCATTCCGGTCGTTGTGCCAATGCCGGCAAAAACTTGGTACGGCCGGATGCAGGCGAATTTGACGCGAAAGCCGTTGCCCAAGAGTCAAAATTTTGTGAAATGCAAATAATAGTTGCTTTTGAGTTCGATTCTTTAGGGCTCAAACCTAAAATTAATAGTTTAAACAATACCACAAAAAAACTGTCTCTGATTTGTGATTTTAAATAGACGTTTTCTGGAACACCCCAGTCGTGGCGGTTTTTTCCCATATCCGGCAACGATTTAAATGTGACCAGTTGCCAGCAGGAGAGTAATCTCTCTGGGATAAAAACAGGCGGGCACATTATAGTCTACCCAATAACATAATACAAACTTCGAGTTGGATTTCCTTAAAGTTTACTAAATTAAAGGCGAAATACTTGTTGTCATGGACTTCCTGTGGAACTGTGCCGCCAGCCTTTCGGCCCAATCTCACACAGAACGACTACTCAAGTCGTATTACATGTGAGTTCCACTAGCTACTTCCTTGAAACCTACCCAAAATAACATATGTTTTTTTATTCTCCAGAACCACATGTCGAAAGCTGGCGCGGCACAATGTCCAGTTGCCAGAGGACACCTTCGGACCGGCAAGGATGTGCGCTCGCTGCGGCAATCAGTGGGCTGACGGAAGATACAAGCTCCACCTGCAGCCCCAGAGGCTGAAGCAGAGTGCCAAGAACCGGAGGCTCGTGGCTCAGCTGGAGGCTGCGAAGGCCAAACAGACAAAGGGCGATATGAGCAGCGGGGCCAGGAAACGGGCCAAGTGGCTAAAGAAGCGTATGGCCAGCCAAATTGTGAGTAACGGGAGGCGTCGAACGTCCTGAAGTTGAACCAAAAAACCTTTAAAGAGTGATTTTAGCACTGCTTTTCTAATAGTTATATTACTATAGCAATAACGTGTGAATTAATTGTAAATAACAAAGCTATAGAGCGAGTATCAGCCATACCGGACAATAATAACAAAATATTTAATAATAGAATGCATATTAAACATTTTCTCCTTTTACAGGCCGTCGACTGCGATGTTTGCCATCACCAGACAACGCTGCCTTTGGAGAAGGGCCGCAAGCGGGCCAAACTGAAAGCCAAGAAGGAAACAATGGCAGCTACACAGCCTATGGCGGCAGAAGCCACAACCCCAAACAAAAAGAAGACGAAGAAGACGCAGGCCCAAAATAAAGATATCAATGCAGGTCTCAAGATTCCTCAGCAACAGCAGCAAAAAATGTCCCAGCAGCAGCAGCAGCCATCAAAAAAACCTTCTCAACCGGCTGGAGGAGCTGCCCAGACCCCAAGTCAGACGCCAAGCAAGAACAAGAAGAAGGCAGCAGCCAAGCCGTCGGCACCCACCGTTCAGAAGGCGCAGTCGAAGACGAAAAAACAGAACGCACTCCTGCAACTTGCCGCCCAGCTAAAGTCGCACGCGTTTAAAGACGCCAGCAAGTCGCAGGAGAACCGCCTGCAAGCGTTCCTCAAGTAGCGTGTAAAGCCGCGCGCACCGTCAATGCATTTAAGTACAAAGATTGTGGTTTAGTTGAATGAAAATACTTGTTATGGCACATAATTAAGCGTTAGCACAATACTAGAATCAGGCTCTTTGTGCCGGTTGATAAAGCCAGCTAGTCAGGCAGCCGGCCAGCCCAGGTGGGAACCTGTTATCCAGCCGAACGGTCTTCTGGGTCGAGTCACGCAACGGCTATGCACTTACTTATCACTGCAGCCCGACTCCGACCCAAGGCTGTCCAGATATTGCGCAGCCAGCCCGGCCAGCATGCTTAATTTATTTCTCGGAGCGCACCGTTTAATTAAAATTGAGTTGTTTGCCACGGCGTCCCATGGACGCGTCCTTCAGATTCAGCTCCCAAAAAGGGCAGACGAGCGGGGTCTCTCGGACAGCTCGCTTTATCTGCCGCACAGCAAAGAGGACACGCACAAAAGAAGAGAAGGGGGAAGATTGCCTTGGAAGCGACTGGAGCTTGGTCTTCCTTCTTTCTGCGAAGGCTAAGACTTGGATTTCTCAGCAGCTGCCGCAAACAACATCTGCCTGCCGCCTGCCACATTAGAAGATTTCTGGTTTTACAGTCCAACTTCTACAGCTCGAACCACTTGAAACGCATAAAGCTCAGGAATTAATCAGGTTGTGTGATATTTTTAATTAAATAAATATGGATTTAAATGTAAAATTCTACAAAACTATACATTGTTTAAAAAATAATGATTTAACTATAATCAAGTTACGGAAGTCGCACTGTAGTTGGTCAGCCTGTTTTGGTTTTGCCAAAATGGGCAAGATGTTCTCTAAAAAATATGATATCAGCGGCGGGATCGGCTCTCTAAATGTGGCAAAAACAAACGAATTTTGGGCTGTTTAGTCGAGGATTAGGGACTGCGACAGGAGGCCTGGGCGTGGGCCTTTAACTCCAACTTTCCGGCCGGCCGGCTTGCTGTCATTTCCCCCGAAAAAGCAATGCAAAATCAAGCAAAACCACACTTTTTTTCACACGGGGAAAAATAATTTGGAAAAAGGAAGTAAGAAAATATATAAATATTTCCTACCAGATTTATTAGGTAAAGATTTAACAGGAATACCCACAAATCAACTTGAAATATCATTAAAATTTCTCTGCGTGCAGAGGGAGCCAGAGCCGAGGGCACTTCGTCTGCGCTCGGAGAACCATTCGGCTGCCATACAAGAGCTGGGGGAGCCGCCAGAGAGGCCTAAGCCGAAGCTCCAAGTTAGTTGAGCTCGAGTGATTCATGGTGGCGCAACAGCCGGAAAGTCGCGCTCGCTTCTTGGCTCCGGCGAGGAAAAGTTCGCCCCGAGAGCAACAAGCAAAAAAGTGTCAACGTTGTCAGAACGTCGTGGAAAACCGGATGCAAAATCAAACTCTGTGCGTGGATGCATTTCGTAATTTTGTAATTGGGGGTTCGTGCCGGCAGGAAGCCGGCCCGTCAACGAAAATGACCGGAAGTGGTGATGGGGAGACACAGAGACACGGACACGCCTGCGCACAGGTTTCCACAGAGATTTCGTGGCCAGACGACAGCTGGCAAGCAGTTTGTTTTGGCTTTTCCGCAGAACAACGACGACGACTGGCCGTTGGGAATTCGCCGGGCGGTTATCAATAACAAAACAAAGGTGTCGCATTGCAAATGTTCTGAATCAATAAATAATTTTAGCGATACAAATACAGAGTGCCAGCCTGCCAGACGTCGTCGTCCAGTCCAATAGCCAATGAAATAATATATATTTTCTGTTTTATGGCCACGATACAAAACTAAAAAAAGAAGAAAAGTAAAAGCAGGCTCTAGACACGTACTTCCAGCAGGTGTACGGAGGTGGAGTGTCTCCCAGAGAAATGGTCAGCATTTTGCTTACACAGTGAAACTTGGCAACTAGAACTGTTGTTTCAGCTCATTAGCTTATATTTATGACCAATTTAGCACAAGTTACTGCCAAAAATCAAGTCAGTTCTATATCCACTAGTTGGGTATGAACTTTTAATTAGGTTTGTCGATGTCAGACTTAAATGTATCTATGATTTTTAGAGCTCCTTCAGAGCAGCATTCTGCGATTTGTTTTAAAAATTACTATCATCGCAAGCTCTTTCTTACACTTAGTGCTTAGTGTCACAGTAAGTTCGACCGTATTTGCATTTTTTCTGGACAGAGTGTCGCTTCTTTGTGGCGACACGCGTCGCCCTGCAGATGACTCACAATTAAAAAGGCTTGGTCCCCGGCTCCGAGGGCTGCCTCTGCGTGCGGGCACCCCGTGTTTGTATTCAATTCTTGGCCGCAAAACAGTGGAAACCGCAAATGACAGACAGAAGACAATTGAAAAGAAGGAAAAGGGGAAAAATTAAACAAAAAACGGAGACACCCAGACAAGTGCAGAGGGGCGGCGGCGTTTGGGCGTTCGAAAGAGAGATTTCGTAATGGCATTTAATGGCAGGCGCACGGGCAACGTTTTCCCCACCAAACGAATCTAGATACTGTAGCTTTTCAGATACTCAGATACCCAGATACTCGCGCACACATAACGTCATCAGTTGATTTTCCATGAGGCGCCAAACGAAGCGTGCAACCGAAAAAAGCGAAAATAGTAGGCAATAATAAAGAATAAAAAATAAAACGAATAAAAGCGAATAAAGCGGAGCTGCGAGCTGCAGGCGCAATACAAATTGTATTGTATTTCGAGTCGTACGGATGGATATCTGCTGGATGCGCGGCATCAAGTGGTGCATCGATAGTCCGGCTATTAATAGGATAGCTCCACAGCGGGTTCGCAGCGGGGGAGGTGTCTCTGTCTCCCTGCCGAGGTGCATGCAGCAGGAACACCTTCAGTAGCGCGTGTGTCTCCGAATCGAGGATACTACTGCAGCCCCCAGGTTGTGCATGTGATCTTATAAAAAAATGTGTTATCCGCTTTTCGCAGCAAACTGTTAATTTCTAAGGCAAAACATTGTGTGTGCAGTTGGTGGATATGCCAGATACAGATACAGATACAGATCTAGATACGAATTCAGATCGGAGAGAAGCCACAATAAAGCCCGGGCGAGAAATCAAACGTTCAGCAGCACAACAAGCACTCAACGCACATTAGAGGCAAAAGGCACAGCGCCTCAAATTAACACTGAGCGCTAAACACAATAAATACAAAAGCAGCGAGAAAATAAAATACAAAACCCAAGCCATGGATACAAAGCCAGCCACTAAGCGGGCCGAAATCGAACAGTTTTTGTTGGGTAAGTTTACATTTTTGTATTACAAGAAAATAAGTTCTTAACTTTGGACTCTTTTAATGTACAAGAAATATTTCGAAATGAATTATATTTTTTTTAAATGCATACGATTTTCCTTAGAACCGAAGTTTAGAAGTCTTAAGCCTTGGTTCGAAAATTGTTGTGGGAATAGTTAACACCTTAATAAAGGCTAATCTCTTATGTGTTTACTATTTATATAAGCGATTCTCTCTCTCTGCATGTAAATAAACATACTAATCAGTAATGGTTTTGGCACTTATTTAATTACAAAACAAACGAATAAACTAGTATCTGTATATATATACTTGGAAATATGGCACTCATCATAAAGTAAACTTAAAATAAATTGAAACGATTATTTGTTGCTAAAAAAAACAAGAGAAACAAAATTAAAGGTAGTTAGTGTGAGGATTAACAATAAGAAAGAAAGCTAAACATCGTTAAGTCGACGTTTGTATACTCTATCTGATTGCAATATGTGATCAAATTAAAAAACTATCCTAACATTCATTCAGTTTTGAAAGCTTTACTTTGTTAGTTTTTATTAGGTTAATAAGAGGATCAAAAAGACCTAAAATATGTGCATTCTAAAATCCGATATCTATAAAAATATGTAAATAATACTTTAATGAATGAATTAAAATTTGATAAAAAACCATAACTAAGTCAAAAGAGCATAAATTTTAATCCAATTTTATTAGGTTTTTGGTTACAAAATAGAATTTTAGTAAATATTTGACAATTTTTATTATGTAACCTCCCTTTGTTGATTCTGATCAAGACTATATATAACCTTTACTGAGTAGCAAACTTTTGACTTAAACTATTATACCCTATTAGGGTATCGAAAAACTTTGTTAATTCGCCTAGCAAGCAGCACCGAAAAAAAAATTACAAAACCGTCTCGGAACCCGGGGGGGAAGAGGAGCTGAGAGCTAACTCCGGCACACGAGCATTAACAATAACCCAGTGCCAGAGTATTATTGACTCATTCCGCAGGCGTCCAACTTTAATACGCTTTTGTTCTGGTTCTGGCTTATGATCATCGGACTCGGACTCTGGCTCTTCTCGTTCTTTTGCTCTTGGCTTTGTGTATATTTCGTACATTTTTATCGCGGGCGATTCAGTCTCCTCCCCGTTCCCCCGGATCGTTTAAATGTATATATACCGACATATACTTTGTGTCCAGCATACATGTGTTTCTGTATCCCAAAAGGCAGACAATAAACAGGGGATTGGACATGCCGCAGAACTATGCCCAAGGCGCTTGTTTAGCCTCCGTCCCCTTGGCGTGGTCTTCTTTTTAGTCAGTTTAATTTTCTCAAGTCTCGGTTCACTGGCTCTGCCGGGCATTGGAAGCATATTAAACCCTCCTCCGATGACTGTTGCTTTCATTTATCATTGTTTTGGGAAAATCTCAGCCGAAGGGGGTATCGTTTTGTTGATATTGAAATGTTAAAAAGGAAGTGAGAGGGAAATGTTTAAGGATCCTGGTTATTGCACTCTTTTTATCAAGGGATTATCTTTTTAAATATATTTTTTTCAAGAGAATCTCCTATATATAAAGAACTAAGAAGTATTTTTATATAGATTTCTTGTAAGTAATAAAACCATTTAGAGATAAAACACTAACAACCTTGTACCCTCTTTAAGGGTATCATAAAACGAAGCTGTGTTCCCAAAACTAAAGCCAAGTGGCTTCTTCTTCAAGGGAGTCTCCAGTTCGGGCCTGACAAGCATTTCTTCTTTTTGTTCTTGTTTCTCATTCCCATATTCGGACTTATTACGTTTAAAGAGCACTCCAGAGCTTTGCGTGCTCAAATTTTAACAAGATTTCTTGCAAATTTCAGTGTTCTTTTTTTGTGTTTTATACCGTTAAATAATTTATACTTCTGAGAGGGAGGAAAGGGGGGACCAACAGACATCAGAGTTAACTTTCTTGGCCAGTGAAATTATTTTTAATTGCTGCGGTCAATTCGCAGTTGACTCTTGAGCGAGCGGTTTATGAGGTCACTTTTGCTGTGGTCCGAGTATCTTAGCTTTGAATCGGAGTACTCGACTTTCCGGTGAGTCACTCGGCGGGAGAAGAGACACCACACCACCAGAGCCACTCCAGCAAGCGACTAATTGCCCCTCGACAGCTCCAAGCTTGCACAACTGCTCCGCCATTAGGGCCAATGATGCGTTTCAAAATTAATAGCTAATGGGGCCGCCGTCGCCTTATTTAGCCAGCTGGAAAGCCGAAGCCGAGCATTAGAACTCACCAACAACTGATTCTCTGTCTTTCAGATGTGCGCGCCCACTTCCGAGCCTCGCTGGAGACATCGGAGTACGAGAACGCCTCGAACCTCTTCCACATGACGGCCGCGGAGCAGACCGCTGCTCTTCTCGCTCGCTGCGAGATTCTGTTGGCTGGATCCGGATCTGGACTGGGCTGCGCAGACGAGCAGGCGACGGCAGTTAACCATCGGAGCAGCCTGGTCGACTGCGTCGACAGCAAGGTGGGCGCGGAGACCGGTCCCAGCGGCTATCTGGAGATGCTCGCATCCCCATCCTCGTCGAAGAACTCGCGTGAGTAAACCAGCGAAAACTAAATGTTTACAGTCAAACTTCTATTACTCAAAACCATTAACTTGGAACAGAAGCAATCTTAATTATTACACTGGGAAAAGTGAAGTTTCAGAACCACTTAAAATGCATTTAATTGTATTTTATTACTTAAATATATTTCTTTTTTAATGCTTACATTATAAGCTTCTCATTTAAATATCTAAGTCATAAAGTCAGCAATATAATAATAATCATTAAGAAAGTTAAAATTTTTAGCAACTTAAATGTTCCAAGAAACCTCAGAAATGCTCGACTTTAAAATGAATGAATGCGTGGTTAAATTTAATAAGTATACTTAAATACGGAGACTATATTATATCTTTTTTAGGAAACTGAAAAGTTTCTACAGAAATGCGTGTTTTAAGTCGTTCCCAGATCGTTGTATAAAGCAAAAGCTTGACTGTACTCACATGTCCAACAACTAACACTAATTACCCCTAATTGCAGTGTCCGCCTCGCGGGAATACATTGATCTGGGCGGCAGCAGCGGGTCCCTGGATCGGTGTTCTGCGAACCACCAACCGGTTACGGGATCAGCGGAGAAGGAGCACCACCAGGGGCTCTACGAGATCTGCCAGGGTGGACAGGTTGGGACACAGGAGGAGGATGAGTCGCAGCAGGTGATAACCTTCACCCACGAACTGATCATCGACTGTCCGTATGCAGATCTGCCCGCTGGCCACCTGTCCCTGCAGAGATCCACCAAGTACGGCCAGCTGCAGCGGATCGTGCCGAAGCGGCTGTTCTTCGACCAGACCCGCAAGTGCTACTGTGGCATCCTCAACGACTGGATGCTGTGCTATGCGGACGGACCCACGGCGTGCCGGCCGAGCAGCAGTCTCTACCTGAAGAGCTCCTCCATCGAGATCGAGCACTTTGGGGAGGGCAAGCGGCGCGACATCTGCTTCCAAATCACCACCGATGATCCCAACAAGAAGTTCGTGTACCAGGCCAACAATGAGGTCGATGCCAAAGAGTGGATTCACGCCATTGAGGCGGCCATCCGCGGAGATGCTGGGGCCCATCAACCCCTAAAGCTTCCGACGCCTCGCAAACTGCCCACGCCGCCGGTCCAGAAGAAGGCCACCTACACATCAGCGGATATTATTTACGAGGAGCCCTCGCCTGTCTACGGGCTTATAGACTCCTCCGCGGCGGTGCTGCCGAAGCTGCCCGAGAAGACCAACAGTCCCAGCTCCCTGGCCCGTCGCTTCGAGTACGATGTGCCCAAGTGTCCGGCTCAACCGCTGCAGGAAGCACTGCAGCCTGCAGTGGCAGCCGAGGGAGAGGTAGAAGCCTATGGCCTGCTCAACACTGAGAGCGATATCCAGATTCAGCCCCTGCCATCGAGCCTGCATGGCAATATGTCGCTAGATTTCCAGGCCCGTGTCAAGACCGTGCACAGCGAGCTCTCCAATCAGCTATCACCGGGCGGTCCTAGTCCCGATCGGCTCAAGAAGGCTGTAAAGAAGAGCTACTCGAATGGCGGCGAGTCCGAAATGCTGTCTCCCCTGACCAGCCCCGGCCTTACGCCCATCAAGGAGCAAAAGAAGCAGCGCAAGTCGCAGACCACGCCGCAGACAAGTCCGGCGAGCAAGGACTGTGATAAGCTGGCCCGCAACTGGTTCCTGAGTCGCCTCAACAAAGGCAGTGGAACCAAGGCCACTGGCACGGGCTCCCCTGGATCGTCACCGAGCAATGCCAAGTGCAAGCAGAGCGAGAAGGAGAATCTGCTGACGGACTCGGAGCTGGGCGAGGGCTTCGATGGCAGTCCCAGCGATCGAGATCCCGGTCTGCCCTGCCTGGGCGGCCTGCCCACATCGCCATGCCTGAAGGCGGAGGCCAAGAGCAAGGTGAACATGATCATCAACCAGTTCGAGAGCAGCGGCCACCTGAGCACCATGTTCAGCGTGGAGGCGCTGGCTGCCAATGCGCTGGCCTCACTGACGTCCTTCTGCGAAAGCGATGGCTGCAACAACTACGAGCCCATCATGCCGCTGGCCACGCCGCCCAGCAGCTACCTGAAGAAGGTGTAGCCGCAGCCCCATCATTTGACATCTGACATCCGATATTCGACATCCCGGAGAGACCCGTTCGTCTCCGTATTGTAGATTTAGTCCCTAGGCTAGTGAAAGTCACTCTCCGGATGTCACATCAACTTTGACATAAACTTGTAATATCAAAACATAATGGTTGTTAACATATGTAAAAGCACGACGACACGTTTACCAGTGGGATGCAGGGTGCCGGATGCGGGTGCTTGGACAGACAGAATCTTGCTGGCTCGAGGTAGATGTCCATGTCGTTGCTGGTGCCGTGGGGATGTGTGCTTGGATTATAATACAGTTGGGAAAATAAATTCAAGTCCATTATAAGCTACTCCCCGGATAGCCGACCACGATCTTGACGGGATTGGGGTCGGCCAGATGAGATTCGATTATGTCCACCAGGGTGAGACGCTTCCGCTCATCTGCCAGCAGGACCAGCTTGCGATTCGACTCCTTGGGGCTGAACAGACCCCCCAGCATCTTCTTGCCCTCTGCCTTGACGGTGATCTGTACACCCCGTGACTCTGCGGTCACGGAGCTTATCTCACTCCACAGGTAAGACCAGAGGGACTAAGGATGCAGAGAATATATTAAAAACTCTTGGTAATTTAAGAAACTCACCGTCCAGATGCCGAACATATCGTTGCGCTGGACGTACAGCAGGCGGTAGTTGGTCACTATCATGTACTCGGACTTCTGGATAATCTCCTCGCAGTGGATAAAGTTGTCTGTGCTCGCAAATTTACACTTATCGGTCTCCCTGTAAAATAAAAGTATAGAATGTGTGATTTCGTGTCATTTGTGATTTCTCCTGGTTCAGACTTACTTTAGTATTTTGTTGCCCATGGCCTCCATGTAACAGTAGGGCCTTAGGACAAAGTCGTAGTGCTGGAAGCGTGGCGGACGCATCCGCCTAACATCCTCACCCGCCTCCGCCGCACGCTTCACAGCTTCAAAGCTGCCACTGGCGAAGTCAACCACACCAGCGGTGGGGCGAGCCACCAGGCCAATTGCACCCTTACCCAGGCCCTTGAAGAAGCCCTCAACGCCCTGTTCGCGAGCTCCACTCACTGGTTTGGTTACAACGCCAGTTACACCATCCACAAAGCCCTGAAACGGATTGTAATTAGTTAAAATAGAAAATGAGAGGGTTAAGGCAGGACCAACCATCACCAGACCCTTGCTGCTGCGAGCCAGTCCCTCGTGGAAGTTCTTCGGCTTATTGAGTATGCCCCGGCGCCTCTTTATTTGGTATTGCTGGTCGAAGGTAAGAACGGCCAGACCCTTGCCCATGGCTCCAGTGATTCTGTTGAAACAGAAGGGTATTATTTGGAAATTTCATCAAGTATTTGATAGGAGTTCCATCATACTTGTGCATGGCTCCCGCAGCACCGCCCACCGTGTGCCCAAAGAGTGACTTCACGCCCAGAACCAGGCCCTCGGCGAACTCCCCTGGTCCTTGGATGGCACCCTAAAAAGAACGAGTAAATACAGATCGCAAAGCATTTCTTTGAATTGATTAGTTTACCTGGAACGGTTCATAGAACAAGTCCTCGACACCTTTCTTGAGTCCCACCACCAGGCCATAGGGATTGCCCAGAACATCCAGGCCCAGGACAAGCACGTATAGCTGCTTCAGCGCCTGACCCGTGTAATGCGATGTGATCTCGTTGATCAGCTGGTGCTGGGTAAAGAATTGGTATTCCCGCTCGAAGAAGGCAAGGCGGAAGACCACATCGTTGACATCGGTCAAAGTAACGCCCACACCCTGCACCACCGAACCTACGACGCCAGGCAGAGTCCTTGTGCCCGAACCACCCATGGAGAAACTGACGTGGATCTTAAGCGGACCCAGATGCAGGTTGTCGTAGAAGCTCTTCTGCTCTTGCAACGAATGTTCCTGGAAGAAGACGGAGAGTGGCAGCTCGATGGAGGCGACGTCCTGGAGGAACTGTTTGCCCTGCGTCTCGTCGCTAACTTCCTTGGAAAACATATCGGCGATGGCCGTGAGGAAGATCAGATCCACCTTGAAGAGGAACTCCTGGATCAGGATCCTGGCGTATTTGAACTGTCGCACCGAAGAGTTGGGCATGATGCGCTGCACCATGCTGGCCTCAATGAACGGCTTGAGGGCCGTGGTGTTGGCCACGCTCTTTGGCGGCGGTATCGGGGCCAATACAATGGCGAAGATGGGATCCATGATCTGATTGTCGATTTGGATGCGATTGATTTTCATGTGCAGCTGGCTCTGGAATGGCGACGACTTTTTGGACACCCAAATGGCCGGATAGAAGTTGCGTCGTATATTGCGATCCACCGTCTTCTTCAAAATCATTTGATCAAAGTCGAGCTAAAGGAAAGTTTGTTAGTTTGCAGTCTTGCATTACAGAGAACGATGCAATAATTACCGGGAACTTGTTGTCCAGTTTGTAGGTCTGGACGTCGTTGACTTTTTTGTGCGTCAGGTACCGTTGATATTCGGCCTCGATGAGCGCATTCTCGTTGATAGTCATCTCCTTGAAGCGCTTCTTGGTCGTCTTCTTGGACTCCCAGATGATGCCAGAGCTGGTAATACCCAAATAGAGAATATCCAAGCCCGTCTCGTTATTTATTACTGAGAAACCGATGCCGTGGATGCGCAGATCGATGCTCTGAGTGATGGACTGCAGGGCAGAGGAAGTCTCGGTGCGATGGGCGATAGATTCGCTTTCGGTGAAGAGCAACACTCGCTGCAAGCCATCCAGGAAGGATACCCACATCGCCTTGCTGCCATTCTCTGTGCTGTCGTAGAAAGGTAACATCGATTAGCAAGGAAAATATATCACTGGAAATATTATATAATCCTACACAAGTTCGCCGAGATTATCGCGCTTAAGGTCCGTCTCCTGCTTGTTGGCACCAAATACGAGCACCTTGGGACCCGTCGGGTCATCCCAGGCGTACATGATGGTGCTCTTGGCGTTTAGAATGTGCTCATTTTTCGTTCCCTTCTCGTAGTAGACGATCGGGTGGCTGGTGTGGTTGACCAGCAGGCCGGGGGCGTCGGCCGTCTTGTATTCCGTGAACGTGATGTAGACACCGCCCTCCGTCGTCTGAACGTCCACATTGATGCCACCGTACTTGCTGTCCTCCAGCTTGAGCAGCGTACAGATCACCTCCGTGTAGTCGAAGGCCGGCGTTATCTTGCCATTGACTCGCACCACCAGGTTGTGCTTGTTCTCCGCCTTTGGCCATAGAGGCTCAAACTGATTCGTTTCGAGAAGCAGCCAGGGATCCGCCGGACGGCTCTGCTCCTGCAGTTCAATGGCGAAGCGACACCGGTTGCACACGATGTAGAATGGGATGAAGGTGATCTGCTTGGTCAACGTGTTTTGCGTTAAATGGTTGTGGACGCCGATGTGGTAAGTCATGTTGTTCGCTTGGCAAGCGACCTCGCCAATCGCCCCAGCTATATCCAGAGGGATCTTCTCGCTCCAGCTGCCGTTGTCGCAGCGAATGGACGCTTTCTTCTTGTCAAAGAAGAACTTGTCACGGAAAGTCAGCATAATGGGTCCGGAATATTCGGGCGGATGGTATAGGACGTCCACGGAGGTCGATTCCGTCTTGTAAGTGAGCATCATGCCCGTCTTGTTGATCAGCCAGAAGGGACTGTAGAGCGTGAGCATCAAGCTGCCGTGCCGGTTATCAGCCCTGCGCAAAGAAGAAGAAATTAATGCTTTCCAGAGCCCGGTCGTACCAACTAGTAGCTACTCACTTTACATAAAGATTCTTGTCCACCTTCATTTCCGAATCGTACGACGAGAACTTCCAGATGGCAATCTCCTCAGTGTTATCTACAATCTCGGTGGCACAGGACCAGTCTTTCTCCAAGTATTGAATCAGCTAAGCGAACGATTGGTTACTCTCCATTACTTCTTTGTAAGAGTGTTAACTTACCCTAACGACGATGAAGCTCTTCGATTCCGTTTCCTTAGTGGCCAGTCGAACGGTAGGCAGATGGAGCACATTACCGGACTTTACTTCCTTCTCGCCGTAGTCCAAAAAATCCTCTCTAACAGAGCTTTCCTCGCTCATATGTATGGAAGATTTGTTTTCCAGACCCTCCTTGTTCACAGAGCACCCGGCTACTGATACCATGATGTCAATAGGCAGGGCGTTGCGCAAGTAGAGCGGCGGGCGCAGGTGGATCGTATAGAAGGCGCTGAGCATCGTATATTTGTTTGAGTACTCGTTGTAGATCTCCGTCCTCTTTCGCCGGGCGTTGATGTAGAGGGGCTCGAACGTCTTGATCGGATTGCAGTGCAGCTGATGCGAGTAACTAAAGTCCGAGGGATTCGAGTTCCACGCAATGCCCTGCACCGAGGTCCTGTAGCCGCGCATGGAGAAGTACAGTTCCTTGGCATCTGCGTATATGGCATGCAGCGGCACATGGAATACCTCTCCCATCTTAGCCCGTCCCACATAGATATCATCAAAGTTAGTCGCGGTGGGATTCGTGTTGCGTCGATAAATGTTTATGTGACACGTAAAATGATTGTGTATCTGCGGGAGTTGAGATTAGGCTCAGTAATCAATTGCGAAACCTATCCTGTTGGAACTTACGCTGACGACACCATGGATGTTGATTTTGGTGGTGCCGTATTCCTGCATCACTTCAGAAACGATTCCCCACGGTTCGTGCGTAGAGCTATTCATTAGATTAAAGAATCTAGTATCCGATTTTGACACCGGCAGCGCGATCTCCTTCTCTATGTCGCCAATCTGCAGAAAGATAGCCGAAGCCCAGGCCCATTTGTAAGCTGTCGAGCCTAACTATTATTCTTAACTTCAAGAACATACCTTCACATAAAGGGAATAGTCATCGGCTTCCTCCTCGGACATCGTGCTCAGATCCTTGGTCTGTAGGTAGGCTCGCCCGCCAGCCGAAATGGTGCAGGTCTTTATTTCACTGGGCTTAACGTCATGAGAATAGTTTGTCAAGAGGAGGGTGCTACTGGGCACCGAGGAAAGACCGAGGTGCACCTCGTGCAGCGTGAAGACGCCCTTATTCAGGTCCAGGTTGATGTCAAAGCCCGTATCGTTCTCCACCACGTATGGCGCCACGATATCTGGCTTGTTCAGACCTTTTTCGTCAATGGCCTGCGAGAAGGCCTCGCTTAGCTCACTGATCAGGCCCAGACAGGTCTTGCTCAGCGTTATCTCAAGTGTCTCCTTCGAGTGAATGTTCATGTACATGGCCTGCTGCTCGCTCTCCTCGTCATCCGTCTCGTTTTGCACCTTCTCCATGCCCATGTCGAACTTTAGCTCCCACGGCGTATACTCCCGGACGCCATTGCGGCCCACCACCTCGTTCAGCTCGATGATCGGCTCCCACTCGGCCAGGGCTTGGTTATAATAGTTCTGGAGAACGAAACAGATTAATATACTATATAGATAATCTTCCTATTCAAACCTACTAACCATGTTCACAGTCAGGGAGCCCTGGGCAGTGAGATTGCTGCTCCAATTGTTAAATATGGCCGTAATGCGGGTGTCAAGCGAAATGAGGGGCTTCGTGTAGTAGCCCATGCCGGACTCGATTACAAGGGTAATGCTGGGCATCTCTATCACGCACTTCTCAGTTTTGATCACTGGAGCACTGTCCTTTTCGATTTCCACGGCCTCGACGGCCTGCTCTACCCGTGTAAACCAGAAGTTGCGGCTGTTGAAGCGATGCTGCTTCCACAGACCCGAATGGTTGCGCGCCTCGTCGGCCACGGCCTGGTTGACCTCTTTTCCAGCCGAGATGCTCATCATCGCCTTGTTCAGCAGCTCAATGGTGGCCGGGGACACGTTGATGATGATGTCGCTTAGCTTCAGGCTAATGTGCATGCCCGCCTCCTCTGGCGTGGAGCCCTGCAGGCTGATCACGCACGGATGGAGAATGTAGTGGCGGGTGATTTCGCGTCGCTCGGGCAGGAAGGCGCACATGTATATCTTGAGAGCATCGATATGCCCGTTGATGATCTGCTTGTCGTTAATGCCGCGTAAATTCAGATGAGCTTGGGCCTGCAAGGGTGGGTTAACAATTTAGCCCCGAAAGCATTTGAATTATGTATCGGCTTACATTAAAAATGATGCAACTGGTGTTTAGATCCTCCAGATTCTCCACCAATATTATTTCCGGCTCGTCAACGTGGAATATGAGGTTGACCTTCTTGTTTGAATCCGAACGCACTGGAATACAACTTTTGTACATAAGGAAGAAACTTTTTTAAAGGGTCTTCTACTCCTTATAATTACCAAGGGAGTCCCTTGTCACGAAAGCAGCTTCTGTAGTGGATTGGCGTAGGGATTTCTTGGCATCTTGCACCGTTGTCTGCATTGTTTGGGGCTTAACTTCAGTTGATCTACGCGTCTTTTCGTCGACAGGCAAACTGAAGAAGGTGGAAAGCCTGAGCAGAAAGTCGATGCAAACGATCAAGTCAAAGCCGCGCACACGGACCTCAGCTGCAAAAAAGAAGTGCAGATAATTACCATTTAATATATGTAATGAATACTATTCCACCTACCAAAGGTGTCGTTCTCCTGGATAATGGCCGTCAAATCGACCATGAAGTTGCGCTCGTTGTAGCAGGACTCAATGATTTCGTCCGTTTCAAACTTTGGCTCCACCCAATCCTTACGACTTAGGTACTGCCGTATCTTAGTTTTTGACTTTTTGCGGGTGTCGTCCACTTGGATATTGCACAGAACCACTGAGGTGCTCAGGGTGCCATTGTCCAGCTTGGTGCCCTTGAGCGATAGGAAAAATATTCCGAACCGAGCCAGTCCTTCGTCCTCACCTGGGAGGACACCACAAACACAACAAATTTAAGTTGAGAGAACCACAGTTCATTCGGTACCTTCCGGGTACTTACTCTCCATGAGGTGTATGACCACACCATCGAACTGGAAGTTAAACTTGATGGACTCGACAACCTTTTCTTTGACGGGAAGAACCGTGGGGCGAGTTACGCGTTCCACACGGGATACCCGTCTTTCCGGTGTCTTGGGCTTCGGCTCGGGCGGAGCATCTTCATTAGGGGGAAACTCATCCAAGCCCTCGCTCAGATTGTAGTTCATAACCAGCATCACCAGGGCAAAATCATCCGCAAACAGAGTGAACTGTAGTTACAGTGCTTTTAGCTATAAATTCTGTCTTCTCAACGTAAACTTTTTGAAACTCACCTCAATGGACTTGAGGCGACCCGAGAGACTGAGCTCGGGCACGTCTTTGTACCAGGAGAAGGATAGATTCCGTGTAACCATCAGGGTGCAGCTCATGGGATTCATCATGTTTGATTTAGACATATAGCCAACCGCAGAGTCAATTTCTAAAATTAAAAATAAAAGATTATGAATGTATATCGACAAAAATATAGGTCGTATCAAAAATATCGTAAAGTTAAAATATTGATTTTTTCTTAAAGCGAAACAACTTATTTAAAATATTGATATTATCTCAAAAATATAGGTCCGATTATACAGTTTTTCGATTTACGTTCACATATCATAACCTTAAGACATCGATTTCTCTATCACATATAAATAAAGCACAGATTTATCAATATTTTCTTCCACTCACCATCAACAGTGCTTTCATGGCCATCCATTATGGTCACCTTGGATAACTTAACATCGCATATGTGAAGCTTGATCTCATCAATGACCGCCAGCCGTTCTTCGTTGGCCACCGCTATTTCCACCGTGTTGTTCGTCAGTTCCAGCAGTCCCAAGTCGAGCGCTAATGCATTCAAGGACTGAGAACTCGTGGGTACTATGATAATGGGCGCCTTGATGCGAATATTGAGCTTCATGCGCGTGGCCGTTTCGTAGGCATTCATGGCCTTCTGGCGGGCGGTTTCTGCCGCCGCAGCGCTGGCCTGCGATATGGTCGCTTGCGCCTCTGTAAAGTGGTTTAGGAAATGCTGCAAGACACAATAAATTAATAAGATAAAGATATGATTTTAAGGTCAAGTCTTGAAATCTTACCAAGACACCTGCAACGAACCAATTGAGGTAGATAATTCTCAAGCAGCCAATGTCCAAAGTGATCTTCATGTCGTCCGAGTTGTAGTCCTGGGTCTCCAACTTGTTGAAGAGCACCACTTGACAATTGAAGGCGTCCTTGCCCACAATACTCAAGATCTGAGGGGTTATAATGGCGTATTATTTATGCCTTCATGCCGTTCGAGGGAAGCACTTACATTCTTGTGTATGGTATTCGGATTTAGATCCACAACCTGTATGTCCTTGAGGCCAATGTTGACCTCTGTGTAGGAGCTCTTCATGATCAGACTGCACACGAATTTGCTCACGTTCAACTCGGTCAAGTCTCGATTTTGAGACGTGAGCTTCAGTCCCACTTTGTCCAGATTCGCTACCAGGCGAACCTTTACACTCTCCACGACGCCATATCGCTGGCTCTTGTGGCGCTTCATCTGTTTGGTGGTCATTACCTGCTCGGTGTCCTCTAGGATAACATTCAGCTTTTGCCGGATACCGTCGCCGCCCCCGGCAGAGCTGACCCTGTCCCTTTGGCTCTTACTGGACATCACGAAATCCAGATTCCTTTGGAAATTGCTCGCCACTTCCATGAGCATTCGCAGGCACTCCTGGTGCAGCACAATCTGCAGTACCTCGAAATTGGCCACGATCAGCTGCTCTGTGGAATTGTACTTGGTGCTGAACTCCGGCGACGTCTTGTCTGCCAGTGTGCAGGAGACGGTGAACAGGTAGTTAGAGCTATTCTCCGATTTTGGTGCGCGAATCACATCCAACGTCTCCATGTTGCTTCCTGGGCAGCTGTACTGGCGCAGATTTATGTCTCCCAGCCTGAAAGGGATAAGGATTTAATTTCCTAGAATCTCTACGTGTCTGAATTTACTCACTTGACCGAGGCCACGGACTCGTAGGTTCGCGATGTGAAATGGGCCTCGAGTCGTCGAATGTCAATGGAGAGAATTTGATTTGCTGGCGCTGTAGGCAAACGCTCTTGGGGAAGCTCCGGTGGATGTTCAACTACGAGAGGCAAGCGCGAGCCGGTGGCGTCGACATACTGGACGGAAATATTGGAGCTGGTTTCGCTCCATCTGCTAGACTGGAAGAGAACAAAATTGATCTCGCCCAGGGAGAAGTTAACATCCAAATTGGTGTACTGAGCGATCTCGTGAAAGGCCACCGCAGCCGTGGTTGACTGCGCGCTTGACGGCGTGACTGCCCCGACGTTCATCTTCTTCACCTCCTTGTTTAAGAATGTTGATATGGACATCGAGCTGCGCGAACTAGCCCGAGTGTCGCGGAACGTTGTCTGTGGTTGTTTTTGATCCGGCAGAGGTATGCTCAGGGCCACTTTCATGGCTAAAATTACGCGATCCTCCGAGACGTTGACAAGAATCGACGGAAGGTCGATGTCCACCTTGATCTTGGGCAGCCGCGGATCGTTATCGACCACACAAAGTGCGGCAGTTACTTGCAAAGAGACGGGTCGCAGGACATGCATATCTGTGGATTCGGCATGCATTAGGGCTGTCTGCCACGGCTCCCCAGCCTGGACTACCAGCATCTGAACATCCGCCACCTTGACGGTGAACCTGTCATAGGCGTTAGCCATTACCGCCTTTAGAATGTCATCCTTCTCTTCGCCGGCCGAAAGCATGGTGGTGAGATTATGCATATCGTTGCGGGGAGTGCTGGTTATATGCACTTGGCCCATGCTCACAACAAGCAGTGACGTCTCACCTTCTCTGTACACTCCTTTATTCGGCAGAATCAGAATATTCGGCATAAGCAAGATGTCCACGTCCATCACCGATTTCTTGTCAATCATATACTGCATCCCGGTGGCCGAGCGCTCCTTCAAGCTGGTAATACCTGTAGTGGCCGCATCTTCAAATCGGGAGAGCGTGACATCCTCCGGCCTCTTGAATGCGGTAATCAGGGCTAAGACGGTGGGTGCATCGAACACGATCTGCAGTGGACGTGCCACTAACTTTACACGCTGATCGCACTTCTTGTCCAAGGGATTTGTCTCGAAGAACACATCAAACAGGTTAAACTCGTCGGTGATCTTTGACTCTATTAGCAGGGGAGTAAACTCATCGGTCTTGAGTCCTGTCACCTTAAGCTCCTTCACGCCGGCGGTAAGGCTAATGGCTTCAGCAGCCGGTCGCTGGGTTAGTGATGCCGTGGCCATCGAGAACTGGAGAAGCACTAGCGAGGGCAGCTCGTGATATTCTTTAAAGTTGCTTCCCCTCTTGTCCTCTTTATACAGGCCCACTTCCAGAGCGATCAGTTTAAAGTTCATCTTGATGGCCTCGTAGCTCTCAGGCAGATCCGTCGGCTTCACATTCTCCTTGTAGCCAATTGCACTGTACATCTTGGCCTTTTCCTCGCTCGTCATGGCTGCCTCGAACTTTTCCACTGCAATTAAAGAGGGGTTAAATGTAAAAAGAACCCTGAAATCAGAGTTGGTTACTTGCCCAAATTCTGGCCTTCCGTCTGATCCTCCTTCTTGCCTCCGCCACCCCAGCCCCAGCCGCTGAACCATCCCGCCTTCTTCTCAGGCACTGCCTCGCGCAGCTTCTCAATTTCGATATTGACCCGCTGCCGTATCATCAGCAGGTTAACTGTGTCTAGTTCCTGCTCCAGCAGATTGCATGTTTCAACCAGCACTGCAGGAGGTTTTTTGCTCAGAGCTTGCTCTTTGTATTTCTAAATGTTAAGCCATTTATTTATTAAAATATTAAGTATAATAACTATAAAGTATAATATTATTATGGATTTAGAGTTGAAGAATTACCTGCGCATAAGTGTGACAGCGGTCGCGATGCTCCTTGATGTGCTGCCAAGTCCAGCTCCTATTGGGTCTTCTAACATCCTCCTCCAGAACAGCTGTTATTGCAAATTGCCACCACTCCTTGGCATGTCCCTTGACGGCTATACAAATGGAATAAATGTAAATTTCTGGGATAACGAAATGGCCAAGATACTTACGTAGGTTGTGCGGGCGATACTTGCGGTAGGGTAGTCCCAACTGTTGCCGATTCATTGCATCTCCCAGCTTGATGACATTATCAAATTGAGTGTTGGTCAGGCCCACGTTCAACTTCTCCATCTCAAGAGTAAGATCGATTTTAGGTTTCTCGAAAGGCGGATCATCCAGCTCAGGATTTATGTTAAGCTTTAGCTTGGCATTGCAAGAGATGGGACCCAGAACTGCAATGGAAGTTACATGAGTAACACAGCATACATAATAGATTTAGACGAAGCTTACCGTAGTGGTAGTCGTCTGGCTTCGACTCCTTCCGAGCAATGTTTTCCTGGAAAAGTTGGAAGAGCTGGCTGTTGTCGTTGCCGTAAAGGTGCCCGCCGCAGTTCATGTAGGCGGACAGACAGGAGAGATTCGCCAATTTGAAGACCTGCGCCGCCTGCTGGGCCATATAGCACTTCTCCCAATCGCAATTGGTGGTATAGAGCTCCAGTTCGTGCAGCGATATGCCAAAGGAGAAGGGACTGCCCGTCGTGGTGGTGTCCTCATACCGCAAGTGTACGTTGGTAATCTTCACCTGTAGATTGTTCACGATCTGGGCAGTCAGCTTTTCGGCAAAGCCAGCATCGGGCTTGGGCATATCTACAATTTTACAATTAAATTTTTAAATAGCTTTCAATTTATTTATACTTTGGCTTCTGCTTACTCTTTTCCAGCTCCTTCTTGCGAGCTGCCTCCAGAGCAGCCAATGCCGCCTTCTTGAGATCCATCTCATACTTGGCCTCCTTCTCGGCATTGTACTCAACATTGTTGTTCGGCGATACCAGGACGTAGAGATCTTCGATGTCGACAATCACCGGTTGGCTGTACAGATTCTTCCAGGGAATCTTGAGGAAAAGTTTTCCTGCAAATCGAATAAAATGGTTAATGAACTTGGTTTAATTTAAATGTTCTCATATTTCTCCACTCACCCAGGTAGCCGTAGATAAGTTGCACGGGCAGGTCCAACTCGTCCAGGGCATTGGCGCGTATCTTGAGGTTCTGCAAGACTACATCGCCTGCCAAAACAAAGATAGAATTGATTCCATTAGTCTTATCAGATTCGGTAATCAGTCAATCGTGCCTTTAGGAGCAAATGCCCATTGACTAATTGCTGATTAATTACGAAGGGAGCGCGAAATGGGTGAATTTCCTACGAAGGTCACCAGCTATATGTATGCCGGCTTTATGGTCTAGCGACGCGGTGGAGTTGATATCCAGAGGGCGGCAGCCAAAACAATATATCAAAACTACTTATTGCCAGTGAGCGGCTGGCATTTTGGGCATGCCGCCTTTTATTTGTTAAGTGTTTGTTGTGCTTAGCATGCGAAATGAGCGACTGAATCTAGTGAGTATATATTGAATAACGCATTTGGGTCAATAGTTTAACGACCAGGAGACCTCATGGAGCATATATAAATACATATATGCATGTATAACAGCCGATAAGATCTGCTATAATATGTGTTTCCTGGTAATCGAACTAATTCTTCAATAGCTTCTTAGAAATCAAAAGGATTTTTAGTAATTACTTTGTTACAATTGGAGTAAGGTCGTTGATAAAGTAAAGTAAAGTAACAAGATGATAAATATAATACTTAAGAAATGATTTTTTGCACTTTTGCAGCAAACAACTCGTTAAGCTCCGTGACTGCATTCATGAATCATTATAAATATTAATATACATATGTATGTGCATACAAAAGAAAAATAAAGCATTAAATTTCTGTACAATGAGCTGAGACGACTTATTGCGCTGATTCTGGACTTTACTTTTGAAAGATTTGTCTTAAATGCAATTACAATTATATTTCTTACACTTATAAAAATAAAGACATTTAAAAAGTATATATTTTTCATATGAGAACAAATATCTTAAATATTTTGTGATACTGTTTAAAAAATATGAACTATTTCAAAATTAGTTATTTATTGTGCATATGCTTAAGGACGCTTCATAGAGAAATCAGAAGAATTGTGGAATTCTATATAATTTGAAATCTTGAAAGTGAAAATCGGAAGGACCGACAAAATGACATATGTATGTATGGGGGTTAACGTTGATTAGATTAAGATTCTTCATACAGATAACCTAAGAAGAAAAGCGTTGATAATATTAAAAACAAATGTGCCATAACGTTTAAAATGTTATGCTCCTTTATTTACCTAAATTCAGTTTTAAATATATAAAGATAACTAAAGCTAGCAGATAGGGGAAGTCCCAAAGAATCATTTTATAAAATGCTAATTATATTCAAAATAGTGACACAATAGTGACAATTTACGAAGCCGCTGAGCCAGCATTATGTCATCAAGTTCAAGCTTAGCCGAAAAATAAAACAGGCTTGTCAACTCCCGACCTGCGTCACAAATCACAAACAAACCCGATTGTTTGGCTTGTCTTGTATTTTTAAACTCATTTAAAAACACCAAACCTTGGGGTTGAGGTTAGGCCTATATTAAGACATTTGCTGGAGGCAATTGGACTTGGAATGCCAACGCATTGTCTAAGTAATATGAGCAATAACTCCAAGATAAAATGCCGGGTGTTGTTTACGTTTTCACACAGGCATCCGATACAAGTAAATATGTACATATAGTACATACATATATGTAAAAGAGATAAATATATAAGCAGAGGGAAGACGGAGAAATAATATAAACAGAGACCGCAGAGGCATGGCATCACAGAGATGCAACAGTTGGCCAACCACCGCCCATACATCTGTGGCCATCCATCCGCGTCCTCTCGCTCCCGCTCTCGTTGCAGAATGTGCCTCTGCTGATGATTCTCGCATGCCTGTGCGAATGCCGCTCGCGTTTCTCATCAACTTTTGGGTAGAATTAGGTCACTAATCGTAATTTTGCCAAGGATAAGGTCATCGCTTTTGTTGCTTGTACTTGCGTGCAGATAGAGCAATAAATAAGCGGTGAAATGATGGATTTGCATGTTTACACTCTAAGCATAATTGTGTCACATCCCGTGGGGAGAGGACAGAAGGACTCACCTCCCCAAATGCCGATTTTCAGCTGCTTCCGATCCAAGTTCTCGATGTAGTCGCCCAGGACCTTGTTTAGCACATCCGTCACCAGCGCCTCAAACACCATCTTGTCCTAGTGCCGAGGCTCGGTTCTCCTATTGATTTTTCTTCGGTGTATTCCAATTGCTTGAAAGTGTGTTTTTTTCAGAGCTACTTGTGGTCGCCGTCGTTGTGTGGGCTAAGATTTTTCTAAAATGTACGCAAGCACAGAAACAAAACAGATGGAACGAATGGAGAGACGAATTAAAAACACGGCGTGGATGATGTCATCGTAAAAGTAAAGACAAAATTTAACACATTTCGCCAGAATTAATTATATTTCGAAAAACTATACGTAGCAAGCTGCGATATGGCGTATTCCGTTTCACAACACCATGTGCATCGACTGGCTTATCTGCATTTATAACACCCATTTACCAGCCGCATTTCCACGCAATAACCACAACAATACACAACGCGCTCCGATCAACTTGAAATTATAACTAACAGCTGTTGCCGCCATTCGCTACGACGGCAGCAGCGCCCGCACACAGTGGGCTACAAATACGATTTTCATGTCAAAAAGTAGAGCACAATTGTATTATATTTATTTAACATAAATTTACGTATAACACAATTCTATGAGCTTTTATCTTTCATTATGAGAAACGGCATGTTTTATATTTGTTTTAATCTTATTTATATAATTTTTCACCGAAGTGATATATTTTTAAAAACCTATTTTATTAGTATTTGTTTATTAGCATTTGCTTTTGCCAAAAAATTTTAGTTTTCTGCCCATAGTGCAGCCCTGCATCAGCTGTACGGGCGCGTCTCCCTGTGAATGGCAATCTGATAGGTGACGTGTGTGGCAAACTTTACCAAAACTATGCAAACCCGGTATATTGTGTTTATCCTGGCCCTGGCGCCGCTAGTGCTAGCCAAGAAGTTTAAGGATGAAGAGAAACCGGCCTGGGCCAAGAAGGACATACGGGACTACAGCGAGGCGGACTTGGAGCGTCTCCTGGACCAGTGGGAGGCGAGTGATGAAAAATGAAAGAGTAAAGAGCCCGCATAATATTTCATGTTTTTAAGGAGGACGAGGAGCCCCTGGAAGCGGACGAACTGCCCGAACACCTGCGCCCGCAGCCAAAGCTGGACTTTTCCAATCTGGACAGCAAGAACCCCGAGGACCTCCTGAAAGTGTCCAAAAAGGGACGCACTCTGATGACATTCGTCTCTGTGACCGGCAAGCCGACGAGGGACGAAGCCGAGACCATTACCAAACTGTGGCAGACCAGCCTGTGGAACAACCATATCCAGGCAGAGCGCTACATGGTCGACGACGACCGCGCCATATTCCTCTTTAAGGACGGCGCCCAGGCATGGGAGGCCAAGGACTTCCTCATTGAGCAAGAGCGCTGCAAGGGAGTCACAATTGAAAACAAGGAGTACCCCGGTGTCAATGCCCAGAAGGACGAGCTGTAGACTTAAATTCAAAACATTCTCATTCAAGTATTTATAAGCGTAAAGTTGATCAAATTTAAATAAAATGCATTTATGTATAAAAGAGTAACCCTATTGTTTACGGCATTCACATGGAAACGCGTTTAAAAGTTTCTGATTGAATATTTAAGAGTGACCAGTTGCTTTCGAGTAGAATAATCGAATATTATTTTTAAAGCATGGCATAATTTATCGGTCTAACAAGAAATTGGAAATTCCACTTAGAATAGGTTTACACATTTTATACAAAGAAAGTAAGTGTTTTTGTATTGTTTTTGTTATTTAGTTCGTTCAAGAAATTAAAATAATGTCACTTAAAAATTTGCTAGCAGTGCCTGCTCAGTCGCTTCTCCACGAAAATGTCCGTCAAAGCCAAGATCGGTCCGAGCATTCTCAATGCGGATCTTTCCAATTTGGCCGCCGAGTCCCAGAAACTGCTGGACAATGGAGCCGACTACCTGCACCTGGACGTCATGGACGGTACCTTTGTGCCCAATCTTACCTTCGGTCATCCAATGGTGAAGAGCTTGCGGAACAAGATCAAGGTGACCCCTAGAGCCGGGTGTTTACGTTTGCGTACTGACTGTGTAATCCGATATAGACGGCGTTCTTTGAGACGCACATGATGGTGCAGAAACCGGAGCAGTGGATAGAGCCCATGGCCGATGCGGGCGTCAACCTGTACACATTCCACATTGAGCCCGTGGAGGACGTGGCCAAGGTCAGCCGGCTGGTTCAGGAGGCTGGCATGAAGGTGGGCCTGGCCATCAAACCCGGAACGAAGGTCATATATAAATCTTATATTTAGTTTAGTAAAATTACCTAAAATACACTTTTTTAACTGGTTTTGCAGGTCGAGGATCTGGAGAAGTATGTTTCCATTGCCGATGTGGTGCTGGTGATGACAGTGGAGCCCGGTTTCGGTGGTCAATCCTTCATGGCCGATATGATGCCGAAGGTGGAGTGGCTACGCAAGAACTACCCCTGCCTGGACATCGAAGTGGACGGCGGTGTGGGACCCAAGACCATCGATTGCTGCGCCAAGGCAGGGGCCAACATGATAGTCTCCGGCACGGCTGTGGTGGGAGCTGCCGACCAGGCTCAGGTGATCAGGGAGATGCGCGACGTGGTGCAGCAGTACACCAAATGAAAAGGCATTTATCTTTTTAGGGAGAGATTTTACAAGTTAAGGTAACGCTGAACATATTCCAGGGAGAAGCATTATTAAAAGACATTTACACACGGCTAATTGTTTTATACATTTATTTTCCAACATTTATATAATATATGTGTGTAAGTATATATCATGTATTGTATGACATGTTGCTTTTAGCATTTAGTTTCGGTTATACGTGTGTCTCGTCTGTGTGTCGCCTTGGTAGGTGTTACATTTAGGATACTGCTGCGGCGAGCGACCAAATGTCCTCCCTACTTTTTATTGTTTTATTGTCATAGGTTTAGTTATATATTCTCTCTTTGTTCTTCTTGCCAAAATAAATGTTCAACAATTGTCTCTGACTCGTGTCAAAATCTGAATGTAAAACTTGTCATAAATTCTCAATGCCTCCTCCGATGCGCTTGTCCAGCTCACTGGAAAAAAATTCAGTTTGTCTTTTTTATTGTCAAAGGTTTGATCTGGTTTCTTGTAAATTCTTCACAAAGTTCCCCGTCTGTGCATAAATAACAAGTGCTGCCTCGTCGAGTAGTCATCTTTAAACATTTACATATATGTTTTTGTATTTCAGATACATCATTTTGTGTTGTCGCGACACACAAATGAAAATTCAACTAGTTTGTTAATCAGCTTTTGGTTTTTTGTTTTTGTTTTTTGGATTTGCTACATTTACACATAACGTTTCGCTACAATTTCTTGGTTTCTTTGGTTGCGCCGTAGTTTTGGTTTAGATCTCGTGTGTGTGCATGTGTCGTGTCCTCCTCCCAAGCACATGGAGCATGCGGAACTGAATCGAATCCTAATCCTGTATCCTGCTGCAATTCAACTAGGATATGGGGCGTGCTGATTGTATGCGTATGCGTATGCGGTTTAGTACCTAGTATTTATCTATTCTGCTATCCATGCCACGTGTAAATTATTTCACTCACTCCACCCGCCAATGCTAAGCATTTTACATCTACAATATACATGTATAATATATGGTATATAATATATATATATATGGGTTGTGTTCGGGTTTTAGACTAAATGTACATAAAGCTAAGCGTTTTGATAGTAGCCTGGAGCTTGGGTGTATAAAAATAGCTCGCCGTGATCAGTGATCCGTGATCCGTGTGTGATCGTAAATGCACAAGGAGGAGCGTGAAAGGATGAAGGATGGGAGTAAGAGTGGCTTACTGTCCAAGGCAACAGCTAAGGATTCTCTGCCAGAGTTAACAACAACACAAGAGATATATCTACCGGGTCTGGAGAGTCTGTTTACATGCAATGCACAATATCGAAGTAAGCATAATGTCTCTGATATGGGGGTATACATATATATATCTCTATATATAATTATGTATTGTCCTGGCGTATAAACTAGGCATTCCTTCCTGTGGCTTTTGGTAATATGTATGCATGTATATAAATTTAGACACCATCACATCTGCTTACAAGCTAGCGCTACAATATATATATAGAATATATGTATGTATCCGTTATATGTATATTTCTTGTATATATATTTCAGTTACATATTGATTTGTGTTCATTCCCACTTCTTTTCCGCCTAAAACATCGTGTGCCTTGTGTAATATGCGCTTCACTTGACCCCCGATTAAGACTAGTAATACTTTATCTTTATCTTTATCGTTATCTTTATCGTTTTCTTTATCGTTTTCCCTTTGTAAACTGATTGTACAAAACATGCATATATATTTATATATGTAGGTAGGCATAATATGTCCAACTATATTTAGTACTGATCGGTTATACATTTGCGATCTCGTGTCTAAAGCATCTCAACAGGTTTTTTTTAGCTACAAAAATGATAAGTCGAGCTCGAGCTTGAGCTGCTCCTACTCCAGGATCTACTAGGATCTCATAATCCCAGTTTGAAAACAATATCAAAGCTATACACGTTGCGAAGCTCAATATAATGTGTGAGTGAGTGTGTTCTTTTGTGCTGTGAAACAACCAATTTTGAGTCTTTAGTTACGCGTATTTTACATATATAACCCAGCGATATCCTTCCGAATTTGCTCCTAGGGATACGCATCGCATTGCGGATGAGGGTTCGGGGGATTTGAAATCAGGGATCAACATTAACTTCGAGCTTCGGCTAAAGCGTCTCCAGTCTAAGTGGGGGAGTGGGTCTGGCGTGTAAATAGTTCTAAATATTAAGTTACATTGACATATTCACTATCGAAGCGTGTATACCTTCTGTATAGTAGTTCTCATCGTATGCTATATATATATATATGTATATAAGTATGCCTCTTCCTTCTAATACTCCTGTACGCTCGATCCTCGTTTTTAGTGTTCTTTAAAGCTGAAACCCACGCATTGTAGTTAGTATTTTCATAACTTATTCGCTAAATGCCTTTGCTAGCATATTGTGCACTTCCCATTATTGTCAACTGCACCTAGTTCTGTTGGATAGTTGGATAGATTCTTTTTTTTTGTCATAGTTGGAGAAGAGCTAACACTGCTACGTCCATCAAATGCCAAGATCAGCAATTTTTCCTTGTTTTTTGCTTGGTTTTCTCTTTATAGTTACATGTGTGTTTCCTACAATTTACTTGATTATTTCCTGTTAGGTATTTTTGTCAACACTCAATAATAGCTGTGATTCTACTATTTATCTTCTTCGATATTTTTTGATTTCTTTTTCGGCAAACATACTTTCTTTAGAGTAATTTCCCTTAGCCTAAAATAGGTTTCATCTCAACACAAAATTCATCTACAAAATGGAATTATTGTCCAGGGTTTCATCGGGTTTTTGGGGGATATTTAGACACAATTACCAATTATTGGGTTACATATCGGGTATATATCGGTTATCATCGCTTTTAGGTGTAAATATATATATATATGTATATGTAAATCGCGTATGCAATATGTATTGACATTTAGGGGCACCCTGTGCGGGGGCTCTTCCTCGGGTCTCTCTTGGGGGTTCATAGAAATCTCTTTGTAAAAAAATTGACAAATAAATTCGGCAAATTGACACATGATTATGTTGCCCAAAATCGGTGTTAGCGGCATATAGCGGCTAATACCCTAAGTTCAGTAGCAAAATATATGTATGCATCCTGCAGGATCCATCGGTTCTGTGTTTGTGTGTGTCTGTGTTTGCTTTGTGCATTCGTTCCTTGGATATGCTAGTTCCTAGTTGTCTCTCCGCCTAGTTCTTGTGCGAGTAGTAATAGGGTTTACCCACTCGCATCGGATCCGTTGATATCTTTGACAGCATGTCGGGTCCACCAGGATGCAGGTCATACTTGTTCACCCGATCCTCGTTAATGGGACGTGCGTGCTTCGCCATCTGCTCCTGGATCCAGGGCACATACTGCACCACGTTGGCATATACACCGGGCAGCCGGGGATGCGCGCACATTATGCCCCAGGACACAATGCCACCGACAAACCAGCGATCCTTTTCCCCGGGATAGGGACACAGCAGTGGGCCACCCGAGTCGCCCTTAACAAGGAATATAATTTATTATATTTTATATTTCTATATAAATGTAGAGCCCACCTGGCAGGCATCCTTGCCCCCGTCATCAAAGCCCGCGCAGACCATGCCCTCGGATACCGTCAGGTTGTCCAGCCACTCGTCGCACTGGTTGCGCGTGATAATGGGCACCTGCACCTCGTTCACTATAAACTCGTACGTGGACTTGGCTGTTTTCAGTTAAATAAAAACCTTAAAGTAAATTAAAACCTTAAACCCTAAAGTCAAACTCACGATCCTTGTCCTCCCGCTTGCCCCAGCCAATGACCGTGCACAGGGTGCCGGGATGCAGGCTCCTGACATTCGGAGGCGGCAGGCACACAGGCAGCAGGTGCTCGTGGAAGGCCACACGGGTAGCCAGCTGCAAGGATAACCAAAGGGATTAGGATATGAATGGAAGTTAAAGTAAAGAGCGTCTTACCTGGAACAGGGCTATGTCGTTGTCATGGGCAATGGCCATGTTATACTGCGGATGGGGTATCACCGCCTTGACCTTAACCTTTTGACCCGTATATGTGAAGGAGTTGCGACGCGTTACTCCTAACTGAATTGTCCAGTCCTCCAGATCTATGACTGTATAGCTAACAAGTACAAAGAGCAGTTAGTTTCCAAAAGGATTTCAATTTCCCGCTCAGAACTCACTTGCCAACGCAATGGGAGGCTGTGAGCACCCACTGATCCGATATGAGGACTCCAGCGCAGTAGAAAACCTTCTCCGGACCGCCCAGAATGGCGGCCAGGAAGGGCCAGTTGCCGGGATTCGCCTGGGTGCCGCCAATGATGCGTCGGGAGGGCTTATGCCTGCCACGCTTCACGCGACCGCATTCTAAAATTTAGGGAATAATCAGCACTTAAGTTGGGAATCCCCAATAAATATGAACTCCTTACCGTAATTGGAACAGGTGAGCTCGGCCATGGGATAGTCCTCGGTCTTCTTGCAGTTGGCAAACTCTTGCATCAAAGTGGAGCGTCTCTTGGCGTACATCTTCCAAATATCGGTGGACACATTCACCGAGGCTAGCAAGGGTCTGTGAGTGCGTTGTGTGAGCACACTGGTGGCATTGACGGCGGAGTAACCTAGAATGGAGCACACGGCACTGGGGGAGACCGCCCGATCCCAGTTCTTAACGCAGGCGGGCATCCACTGACGCTGACCGATGCGGTAGACCTCCAGGACGCCAGTGCCCACATCGCCATTTCGTTCACTAAGTCTCACTAACAGAAAAAATATATATTTAAGGAAAATATTTAAAAAAGGATATATAGGAGTTACTTACAGCAATTGCGCTCATCTTGGCCGTAGGGACAATCGATGATGCCATCGCAAATGTGCTTGGTTCCTATGCACTGGCTGTCCCCGCAGTAGATCTCATCCGGACCGCAACGCTCGCAGCTGGCCTCGTCCGCCTGGTCCATGCAGTCGAGGTGGCCATCGCACACGTACTCCTGCGGCAGGCAGCGGTTCTGGTCGCACTGGAAGCCCTCGCACTTGGGATTCGAGGCAGCTATCATGACGTCGCGCACCTCCTCCAGGCCCACGCAGTCCTCCGAGCTGGGGAAGTCCTTGAAGAGCTTGCAGTTGAGATACTCGGGCAGACTGAGTCCAAAGACGTCGAAGAAGAAGCCGCAGCGGCGCATGGTCTCCGTGCAGAGGGTCTTGCAGGGCGGCACTGTGGCTCTGTAAAGTGAAAGGAATAGCTATAGATTCTATATCCTAACCTTAGTCCTTTAAACCTACCCACTCTGACCGCACTTGGGCACAAAGAGCGTGCATAGGAACAGGGAGACCAGCTCGTAGCATCTCACATCCACCAAGGCCTCGTAGGAATCCAGATCCTGCAATTGAATAGAGTCAGTTACTGCTAGAACAGATTGACGACATGTCTACTCACCGTTTGCGTCTCCAGCTGACCAAAGTGGCCAATGTAGTTGGGGAACACGGTGTAGTTGTAGGGGATCTGGGGACCCTGGCAGAAGCGCACAATGATGGGCAGACAGGTGCCGGGAGCCGGGTTCTTGCCAAAACTGGTGGTGTCCTCCACATGGATGGTGTTGATGATCGTCTTGTTCACGAACTTGATCGTCGGATAGGCATTGAAGTAGGCGGCCAGGCCACCGGCAATGGCCAGCAGGGCGAAGGCGTTGATCAGGATCTGGAACAGGCGGAACTTCAGGCGGCCGTTGGTGATGTACGGATTGGAGCTCTTGCGTCGGTTTATGATCTGCAATTAAATAAGGATCGCGTCAGTTCCAGCTTGACCCTGTACTCCGGCTATCTCTTACCTGATGCTGCAAGGACATGGTGTGCGGGGCTCCATTCTGAAAGCGGACGATGGTTTGCAGGCTGCTGGGCGGACCGCCGGCCTTGTGCAGCGGCGAGATGGTCTGCGGCGGCTCTAGTTCCTCAATGGGCTCATGCTGTCGGCAGACAATCGGTGCTGGTGCTAAGGAAAAGCAGAGGAAGTGTCACTCAAGGTGGCTAGAATTCAACTGGAGCTTGAACTTACCGCTGCACAGTCGCTTGGCGGACAGGGAGGGCAGCAGCGGCGCCTCCATGAGCTTGGAGTTGTATCCCGGACTGGAGGACTGGCTGAAACTGTCGCTGGAGATGGTCGAGTCCTGGCGGTAGTTGATCTTTCCCCTTGGCGGCGGCATGGCGGGCGCCTGCTTGCCGCCGCCGTTCAGGAAACGCGTTGGCGCCAAGTCCATCAGTGGCGTCTGCCGCTGGGCAGTGCCGGGCGCATTCGGCTTGCGTCCCACCTGCGACCCTGTGGAGCCCAGCAGCGGCGCCTCCATTAGCTTGGAGTTGTAGCCCGGACTGGAGCTGATCGAGTAGCTGTCGCTGGACAGAGTGGAGTCCTGGCGCTGCTGCATCCGGGGATAGGCTATGGGCGGCGGCTTGGTGCGGCCCAGCTTATTCCTGACGGTCAACGGAGGCGGCGGATGACCCCGCGCACCCATCTCCATCGGATCAAAGACATTGGCCTGCCGCAACGGCGGTTCCGGTGGCCCTGGACGTTTCGGGTTGGCGGCTTCGGCAGAGGGCACAATCGGCGATGGCCCCGACATGGAGGACATGGTGCCGCTGGATATGGTGCTGGATCCTGCCGAGGCGGCGGACGAAGTGGAGGCCGAGGCCGAGACGCTGCCGGTCTCCTTAGAGCTCTGCGATTGCGACTGCGACTGCGACTGGCTTTCCCCCACTGAGTTGTTGCTGTTGGAACTGCTTTTGGCGGATGGCGGTGGCTGCTTCCTGGCGGGCACCACCGGCAGCTTGACACCACCCTCCGCTAATCCGCTGATGCTGCTGCTGCTGTTGCTGTTGTTGTTGTTGCTGGCCGGATACAAGGCCAAACCGAGGCTGTTGTTGTTATTGTTCAGCTTGTGCATGGCATCATTGAGCGTTGTTCGCTCTCGGTAGGCATCTCTGGAGTCCCTGGCCAGGGGGGAGTCAATCGAGCTGGAGAGGGGCTTCTCGTCCAGCGAGGACTGTGTGTCCACCGAGGAGAAGCGACTGCGGAAGTCCACGCTCGTCGAGCTGCTTGCAAAGCGCTCACTGTGCCCGCCCAGCGAAGAGCCATAGGCAGAGTCCACGGTGCTGCTGGAGGAGCGCTGCGCCCGCTTGGCCATGTGGCCCATGGCCGAGTAGCGGCCGGCATGGTAGCCGGCAACCTTGACCGGCGTAGAGGTTAGCGACTCGTCAAACACGGAGTTCTCCAGACTCATGCGGTCGTCATCGGAAATGCCATCGGCATCCGCATAGCCTTGCGCCGGACGTGAGGCAATGTCAACAAGCAGCGCTGATTGCAGACCAGCTGCTCCCTGTCCCGCGCCTCCTGCTGCTGCTGCTGCTGCTGATCCGAGAGCCACTGCCTCGGTGGTCACGTTTGTTGGCTGCGGATAAACAAACACCGTGCCAATGCCGTGGGCACTAATGCTGTCCTGGGAGCTGGGATTGGGACTACTCGTCTGCCAGGCGGACTTGCCTCGCAGCAGGCGCCGGGGAATGGGCGGCGGTGGCGTGACTGGTGTGTCCACCCGCACCAACTGCTGCTGTTGCTGCTGCTGCTGAGGAAACTGCCGGTTCCCGGTGCCAGTGCTTGCCCCCAGGGGCGCTGACTTGCCATATTTCTGCTCCGTCATGTTTACCTGCCGGCGGAATAAGCGGCAAGAGATTGAGGATTGGAGGAGGGAAAGCAGCTAACATACATATATGTTTTGCAAATACAGTAAAATGCGGATACAATGAACAGGAAAACATTTAGCTGTGCCTCAGAAATAACCAAGAATTTGAAAGAAATTTTAAGGATGTCTTTAAGGTTGGCAAAGGCCTCGTAATGCATTCCCTTTCCCAATGGTCTGTTTATTCCTCCGATTGCTCACTGTGGCCATATTATCCGCCAGGAATATTCTGCAATATAAGCTCCTGGCAGGTGGCGAGGATGGCGGATGGAAGGACCAAGGACTAAGCCATCGCTAAGCCGAGTGCATAAAAACCTGACGCGGCCCCGGAAAGGCAAAATACGAAAAATAACTCTCTCTCTCTCTCTCTCTATCTCTCTCTATCTGTGTGCCTAAGGATTTGTGGGCGTGGTCGCATCCCTGCATCGATCTTCCGAATCATGCAAAGCCAGCAAAACTTTACGAAAATCCCACCCACGAAGCTAATCTTCCCCAGCTTCCACCGCTGGAAACTCTGCTGTCTTCCGTCTCCCGTCTCCAGTCTGCAGCGGTGTCAGCCAAATAATTCCATCGATGGGAAAACTGTCAGCTGCTGCTGGCTTTTTTGCCATAAAGAATATAATTCAAATATTTGTGCCGTCAAATAACTTTACTGCACTTTTGAGGGTTCTAGTTAATAATGTAATAGTAATATAATATAAAACATAGTTGCTTCTCGTTCATTTAGCAGAAAACGAACAATTAAAATTGGGTTTTTTAATCAAGTTAAGTTTACACTGTTTGTGGCATTGTGGCATAAAATTCCCATAAATGAGTTAGAGATATTTTCCAAGTAATTCATATTGAATGCAATTCAAACAAACTCATTTTTAATTAGTTTATAAGTGAATGGAAAACCACAATATAAATATGTTATTATGCCCAGCTACTGAGTACGAGTAGTTTGGTATTTACACAGCTTCACTGGTCAAGTTGTTCATATTTAGTTTAATGTAAAATATATTCCAACCTTTTGCCTTTAATTGTGTAATTTAAGAAGTACTAGCCTCTCAGTATAAGCATATATGAATACCAGTTATCCAAGGCAGAAGAAAAAGAAGTAATTAAACCATTTCACAAAACTAATCAAAATAAACAAAAACCCATTTGGTTTCTTAAACTAGCAAAACCTTAAAGAAATCTAATTTGTTATAAAAAGTCAGTCAGTTGCAAACTTTTCGCTTAAATAAACAAACTAACCAACTAATTAAACAATTTGTTTCTACTATAAACTAGGAAAATTTAATGATTATACAAGATTCCTCGGTTGAATTGAAACTTTATAGCCTTTGCTGTACTTAACTTTTGACAAAAAGATCTAATTCATCATACAGTTGAGTGTTAATTTATTTAAATTAAAACCAGTGTTAAGAAAACTTCAGTCAAGTTAGCAAAAGTAAACATATATTTGCTTTTTACTACTTCAACTTCGAGCAACTTTTTGAAATGAACAAGCTGTATAATCTCTATTTTAACTAATAAACACTTCTTTGTCAACAGTTACCAGAGAACGCTGCAGCTTGATTTAAGCAATTTAATTAATACAATTTAAGTTAAAGTAAATATTTATATTCAGAAGAATGCTTATTTCTGCTGATTCCAGAATAAACATGAAGTTGATATTCAAAACTAACTAAACATCCTCTACATATTTAGCACTTCAAGTTTTTGTTAATATTCCCCATAAATTCCGATAATTAAACACCTCAAATTGAATGCAGAGCTCCAATCTATAAGCTTCCATAGAAAGCAATACCTGATTAGTCGCCAAATTAGTTACCCAACACAACCCTTTTTGAAAGGACTTTTCTACTTACAAGCATTTCGGTGGCTGCCGGTGGCAGCTGCGACGGCTTCTGCTTGTCCTCGAGCATGGGATAGTAGTGGGATGAGTGGCGCCTCACGATGCTGCTGTTGCTGCTGTTGCTGCTACCGTTGCTGTTGCTGTTGCTGGGCAGCGGCAGCAGGGTGACCGACTTGCACTGCTCCTGCTGCTTGTCGTAAAAGTCCAGCAGGGAGTTGAGGGGCAAGGCCAGACTAGAGGCACGCTCCGATCTGTGGGATAAGAAATTATAGTTAGTATTGGAATATGAGAGGAAGATATATCTCTCACCTTGAGCGACTTCGCTGGTCCGCCGCCGCCGCCGAGGTCTGGTGCTGATGCTGATGGTCCTGCGAGACGCTCAGAAATTGTTTATTCATATCGAGTGCGTTCATGA
Organism: Drosophila punjabiensis; assembly: GCA_008042585.1. Lineage (NCBI taxonomy): Eukaryota > Metazoa > Arthropoda > Insecta > Diptera > Drosophilidae > Drosophila > Drosophila punjabiensis. The sequence goes on along the minus strand of VNJR01002770.1, from coordinate 29,249 downwards.
CTTAATCGAGGTTATTTTTCTTTTTGGCGGAATCAATCTGCAAGGGCAAAGGGAAATCGTATTGGATTGGTCAGGTTATAGCTCATATATATATAAATATACATGTGTGATCCGCATGCGAATGTTTCGAGCTTTTTGTTTTATGCCACAGTTTATGTGTTTATGGGGCCCGGCGCTGTGCATGCCTTGCATATCAAAGAATGACTACGGACAACTGACTGAGGAATATGGAATACGGAATCCCGAAACCCTCGCTCACGTTCCGGAAGCTTTCCACACACACCACACACACACCAGACACACACATTACATGAAAGAAAAGCGGGCAAAATGCGCCAGTCATGCAAATAGCTGCGGGGCCTTTGGCCACAGGAATCGAAATCAATTACACAATAGACCACATTCAGCCACATTCAGCCACATTCGGACGGACACGTGACAATAGATCGCACGAAAAGTCCATCGAAAAATAAATGCAGTGTCTGTGTGTGGTGTGTATAGTGTGTAGTGTATCAGTGTATCGATGCCATCGGATTCGGGGCCAGGCAATTTGGCCTTTTGTGTCTAATGGATGCCATTAGTCGGCTCACAGCACAGCACAAAGGACCTCCTCCGCGCTCCTCTCATTGTGTGTCTCTGTGTGTTAGCCAAAGTCGATTCAGTCATTCGAATTGACTTCGCCACGAAGTCCATTCTGCAGGCACATCTACTTTTGGGTTAATTGAGCCTGCGGTTCTCTGGCCAGTGCGAAAAAATCTATAGATCAGAGTGAGTAATTAGGTAACTGCGTATTTTGTAATTGGAAATAGATATGAGGTTTGTTTATATAGAGTTTAAATTTTGTTATGCCTTTATTTGTGGAGTTTGAAGTAAAATAAATGCATTTTAATATATATAGCGATGGAAATACGGGTTACCACACGTTGAGTGTAGAGCTTACCAATGGTCCACTGATAAGATAACTTCAAACAACTTGAAAAAAATAATATTTCTAAAAAAATGTAAATAAAAAACTAATATAAAAAGGATTCTTTTTGGAGTTGGAGCCTTGGTTAACCACTCTGAGGTGAGTGCAACGGAGTTATAGATAGCTTGTTGCAGCTGCAGTTTAATAACTTCACTGTTTATAAACCGATTTCGAATTTTAAGAGTATATTTTAGCAAATGTAAAGCAATAGCTTTGCTATGCATTTTTCATTAATTAAGGCACTAAGTTATAATACTCTTTTACCCTTTGCTCTTTAACAGGAGCCACATTAACTTTACAATTGAATATTAAATACTTTTCTTCAGAGTTTAAAGATGTTCAGTCTTTTAGTTTTGAATTGCTTATACACATGTTTTGAAAAATCTTACATCCGTCTCCGTCTCGTTCTGTTTTTCCACTTTAATATTTTCTTCAACTTTCTTTAAATTCCAATACGCAACCGATTTTAAACAGCGATGCGGCTCCAATGAGTCCTGAACGGTTAGTGCTGGTGTCAGTCCTTAATCCCTGAGCTACAGGTAACGTGGTCTGAGCATATGGGGCCAAATTGGACTTTCTGTATGTGCAGCTATGACCTACTTAAATCCGGTGCAGGAGTGCGAGAGCGGGCATCAGGTTTCGGGGGCAGGAGTGAGACGGCTGACGGCAACAGGTGAGTTATAGCAGCGTGAAAATACGGAAAATGCCTGAGCCAAAAGCCAAAACACACACACACACACATACGCATGTGGGCGTGGGAGGGGTGAGGCAGGTTGAGGCCACAGAGTTCGCAATGTGTCAAGGACGAGTATTGACACCTGGCCGATGCAATCAACCCCTGGACAGGTGAGATGTCAAGTGAGTCCACAACAGCATATGTCAATAAATGGGAAGCTCCAATTATAGACTCAATCAAGTACATTTTCCGAGAAGTTTCCAGTTGACCAGTTAAGGTCCCATAATAAAGTTGGCCAAAACTTTGGTACTTGGCTAAATGCAGGAAATGTTGTTGGAGTAACAAAGTAAAGGCAACAAGTTACAAATAAACATTAAGTGAACATAAGTAGATAAAGTTAGTGTTAATCACTACAAACTTAGTAAGCTTATAAAGGACATCATCAGTATTTGAACTTTTTATAAAATATATAAATATGTCCTAAACATTTCTATAAGATCTATAGTTCGTTAGCACATTAATCCGAATGCCTAATAACTTATTAGTAATAAGACTCCTAATAATTCTTGCCTGATTATCTCTCTTTCTACACATTTATTAAACGTACTAAATCCAATCATTATCTCCGAGTTATGTTCAACTATTGATCAGATAATTAGCATTTATGGCAATTACAATTTCACTGCCGCACTGACTATCAAATATTTAACCTTCTACCACTTGAACTGGGCAAATATGCAGCCGCACATGGCTATGCATAGAATTTTCCTATTACCAAACACACACGAGCTCCCACCACTTCCCAAAAATCGTAATGCGAGTCCGCATCCGAGGCCGGATCCAGATATGTTGGATGAAGGGTCGGGGAGTCGGGGAGTCGGGAGGCAGGGACAGGATAAACACACAAATTCTATTTGCTCGGCATTTGTATGCTGAACACCAATTCCAAACTCATATGAACCATAAATTGTTTGCTTTTGTGCCGTCCCCGTCCCCGTCCCCGTCCCCGTCCCCGTCCCCGTCCCCGCCGCCGCCCGTCCCAATTTTCTTGTGGCAGTTTTTTGCCCAGAGAAATTTGCAACGCAAAAGCAGAACCACTCAGGCATATCGGGTAGGGACTTTGGGGGGGAGGCTTTTAAATTGTATTAAGTCGAAGTAGTCGTCCCCGGCAACAGCATTTGAATTTATCGCCGACCTTTAAGGTTATTACCCAAATTGTTGGCGCATTTGCCAAGTGTCAGGCGCTCAAATTCCAATCACAAATCAGAAATCTCCGGGGCCCTGTCAGAAAAAGGCTGAAAGGTTGAAATTCCAATACAGGCCAAGTTCCTCCTCATCCTCAGCTCTCAACAATTGTTCCCGTGTGCGCCTGATTGCTTTAGTAAACATTATTAAGTATACGTCTAGTGGTACCGCTCACCCCGCGCACACAGCTATGCGAAATTATTTGCTCAAAGTTGGCGCACAAAATTACATTTGGCGTATGGAAATGGCACTGGCATTCGGAGTTAATCAGCTTGCGAAATTGTTTCGCCGTTCTCAGACAGAAACTCGAACTTGGACTCGTACTTGGACTGTTTTTGCCGGATTAGCAGAGTCAATTTGAGCTGGGCAGTCAATGAAACGAGTCTAGATTCTCGGCACATTCCACTGAAACTGGTTACTCTTTCAATTCGCACTCAATCCAGAGGAAACTCTTCGGATTACGCAAATTCCGGCACAGTTGAGCAACAGTTTTGGGACCTTTCCCCGGGGGAGAAATGAGGAAAAAAAAGGGCTAGGACATAATCCATCTTGCATAAGCTGTACGAAATGTATGAAACGGAAAGGAAATCATTAAAAGGACACCACATGAGGCCGCAGTTATACAAGGACTCGGGCCAATTACCAAACGTCTGGCGGACATCCTCCTTCTCGCCCAGCCGCCAGCCAATCAGCCACATGATTTGGGTACGACAGATTAGGTGTATAGTATATATTTTTATACCATATATATAAAGCGTATATAATTGTGTGTGCGGGTTTGGGGCGAATTCAAATTCCAGCCTTGGCATTCTTGCCCCAGAGCCCCAGGTCAGAGACGGAGTTCTTGGTATTTCATTACAAGGACACATCCTGGTCAGGCCGAAAAGGAAAATGCAAAAAAAAAATACAAAAAATACAAAAAGAGAAGAAAATTTAGCAACGTGTGTGCCGAGCATCTGAGCCCGCCGCTGCGCTATTCCAAGGTATTTGTAGGCAACAATTTTTGCACGCACTTGGCCCTATTTATTACGTATTCACTTTTGGCCGAACATAATTTAAATTTATGGCCCCTCGCCGGTTACGTCCTCATTTGTCTGCCGGAGGAGGACACATAAATTACGGTGGAGCATTTAATTAGTTTTTCTGCAGCATCGCTTCGGCGGCTCTGGCAGGTGACAGTTGTGGTGTTCCCAAGGCAGGAGCAGAAGCAGGAGCAGGAGCAGGAGCGATGGCATCGCATTCGTGAAGGCAAATTAGATCAATTCGCGTTCTATAGCATACTTTTATGCGCTCGCCAAGCAACAATATTAAGTATACGCACGAGCACTTAACTACACTCAGCTTTCTAGACATCAAAGCGATGTGTAAGGGGTGTAAAGTGTGTGGACTTTTCTATACCCTTTACAAGCATCATTCCTTAAGGTTAACCCTTTTTCTGTCATAATTATTTAACAGAATGTAAACAGTGTAAATATTATATTTTATGCTACAGATATGGTAACACTAAGAAACTAGCACATGTAAATATCGATAGGAAAGAGTGCACCGATATTGTTATCGATCGGTAACAAAGTGCGATGACTATCTTGTGAGCGCCGACGAAGGGGAAAAGTTGAGTAATAAAAGAAAGAATTAAAATTTTACAAGAAAATATATATTTAAAATTAATTACCTGTTTTAATTCATAACAAAATGAACCTTAGAAACAATAGAAACAACGGAGGAACACAATAAAATATGGGAACTGCTTACGTAGACGTAATAAAAGGTGTCTTGCCGGAAACTTGGGTATAACTAGGGTAAAAATTCACTATAAGTAAGTTACAATTATTAAATGGAAAAAATATTTGTTATTTAAAAATGATAACAAAACAAACTGGTTAAACTTATAACAAGAAAAGTATACAATAAAACAATATCTAAATCATATTACGTATACGCCTAGGTGACACCTGCTTTAAGGCTACATAACATTCAGGCTAATAGTAAGACACCAAGGAATATTCCCACATCCTGACCTGACCCTCACACTAATACACCCGACCTTTTGGCAATTTCCCCTTTGAGCTTATGTAACTTAACCGCCGTGTGTATGTGCGACTGCGGAATTGTTGCTCTGCAGACAGCGACTAAAAAGGGGCGGCAATAGCTGAGGTGTGGGCGTGGCGCAAGAGGCACGCCCATACAATTAACAAACAAAATATGGGAGACACACGCACACAAACTCAGGCAGTCGTCGAAGTGCCATTGTTAGTAATTGTGCAATCAGAAATGCGATGGTGTGCGATATAATGTGATTGTGAGCCGTGTGTGTATGTGAGTTTTAGCCAGCGCGTGCTGAGAATGGCTTTAAAGGATGGCAGGATGGCAGGATGGAGCTGGAAGGATGGGAAGATGGAGAAGCCCTAGGCAGGCTCTAACTCGAAGCAGGCGTTTAGCAATTGAAATGTGTGTGTGGTGTGCGGCTCCAATGTAGCCAACTTCCGCCAGACGCCCGATTCGATTTCCATTTCCACTTCCACTTCCTTCGCCTCCATCACACATCTCACAGTCCTTCGTTCGTTCGTTCCCTTGACTGACAACCATCGCAGATGGGCGACTCTCTGTGTCCTATTACTGCCTTATCTGCCCCGCCAGCACCACACAGTCCGGTCCAATCTCTGGGCCTCCACTTCATTGCGTCTCATTTCCGGCCACACGAGATGCAACCACTAGCACAGAGAAAAAAAAATTGGTATATAAACCTTTTACAAAGAGTTGCTTAGTAAGCATTTAAATCTCTAACAAATTCTGAACCTTTCAAAGTGCTAACCGTTTTCCTTTGAAATTTGATCTAGAAAAACCAATAAAAAGGAAAAATACGAAATTTGGTCACTGTAATTGGACTCTGGTAAATGAGCCTGCGTAGCAATTGTTTGCCTGTCACTCCAACACTCCAACACTCCAACACTCCAGCACTTGGCAAGCTTAACAAACTGTCTCGAATGTCACATATTTGCATACAAGTGGACGGAGGGTGTTATTTTTTCCATTTAGAGGTTCTCCTGTTCCTGGAAATGTACTTCCATGTGGCAGAAGCTGTCACACAATTCACGGGAATTAAATACGCTATTGAATATGCAATTAGTTTGGACTCCCTATTCCACCATTATTTTCCTATGAATTCGTGTATGCTTTCATGAATTTTCACATTTCTAATTGGTTGCAATGGCACTTCCCCTATAGAAAATATGTTGACTGTGCATTTTCCCGAAAAATAATAAAAAAAAACTGCATTTAAGCAGATTAAGCACACCAAATGGCAGAGAAATATTTTCAAAATGTGCTCAAAATATCGATTGGCAAGGATTTGGGAGGGAAAGCGATGGTTGCTACAAAAATTGTGGCCCCAAAAAGCAGACTACACAAAAAATGCCATTAGGCCATTCCGACGATTAGACACAAAATGCATACTTAATACTTTCAGAATGCCAGTCAGCCAGCCAGTCAGTCAGTCAGTCAATCAGGATTGCAGCTGACATGGCCAACAGCAGGCGATAACAATGCCGAGCATCCAGCATCGAGCATCCAGCAATTTACAGGATGCGTTCGCTCAATCCTGTGCACGGATACATTGTACGAACACAATTTACTGTCATCGTCAACGCCATTGTCCTCTTTGTCAATTTACGTTCCGATTGGGAAGTGGAATGGGTAAGAGGATGGGTATGGAGAAGCGGCTGTGGGCTGTTGGAGTGGCCTTAGCTGAGTTTGTTTGCCCAAGTCTGGTCTGGAGCTGGGTCGGAGGCTTCACTTTCATTAGTCGATGCGGCAGCGTTGGCGCTTTGTTTCTGACATCCCGATGGGCGCACGTGGCGCTGCCCGCGATAAAATGCGGTGTGGCATGGATCCAGCTGGATGCTGGATGTCGGCTGATGTGCCCCGCCTGCCTGCCCTTCCAGGCGATGTGGTGCGGCTTATGATGCCTGGCCGAGCACTGATGGCTGTCTGTCTGTCAGCCAGTGGCTCCGGCTCCGGCAATGTGTGTGCAAATAGATGAAACCAGGCAAGCGGAAGTAGAGGAAGGATGGGTTTCTCTGCCACACACAGAGAGAGAGAGAGAGAGAGAGAGAGAGAGAGAGAGAGAGAGAGAGAGAGAGAGGGAGATGGGGAGATGTGAGGTATACCTTCTATCAATCAGTGTACTTCGAGATGACACACAATTGTTAGTAAAATAGTAATAAAAGACTTGAAAATTAGTCAAAGAAACCACAAATATTCAGCAATTATTTCAAAAAGACTAAAATATAATTTAGATTATTAAATAGCTTAGGATATTCTGTGTGTTATTGATCCGTGTTAAAGAAAACCTTAGTTAATAGCTCATCTAATATTGTTAAAATGATATTTCAATCTTTTAAAAATAAATGCAATTAAGTCTTCAGAAATGTATTAAATGTGATCGGTAAAATCGATTGAAATATTGTTATTATTAATTATAATTAAATTATAATTATAATGAATAATCAAATAATATCGATATTTTCGATATTCAAAACTAACAATATTTTTTATATAAATTGAGCATATACTATATTGGACTTTTTCTGTACATAAGGTATGAACCATATAAGGGTTTGTTTCATATAATCGATAATATTGAAATTTTAACATTAAATTCTATATGATCGAGAATATCGATATTTTAACATTAAATTCTATATTCTTCGTTATATATGGCAAACTTAACGATATTTTGGTTATGATATATTTAATCCCTTCAATACCACTTGAGTTGTTTTTCAGTTTCCAGCTTTTTCCAGTGGTCAGAAGATAGCCAGTGGAAAGAGGTTGGTCGCATCCTGTATATCGTGTGCATCGAACCGTAAACGGCAGACAGCTGAGCAGTGGAGCAGTAGTACAGTGGAGCAGCGGTAGGAAGCCACAGAGCTGCGGTCATGTGCAGCAGATAGTTAATATGTATAGTTGCTGGGGCTAAGGACACACGAAGCGAAGAAGAAGCGAGTAAAACAGAGCAAAAAAAAAAGCAGAGTTCCATCCTGCGCCACAACCCCAGGACAATCATCCAGCTTCGATCCCGGCGCCCAGGTTTGTTGGCCAACAGTCTGCATTGTCGACGGTTTGAGCGGAAATTGATTTTCGTACTTCGACGCTTCTGGGCTGTAATTTATGAGCGATTCTCCTGGCTGCAGCCCGCTCCTTGGCCCATCCTCTCCGCATCCTGCCCGCCGCTTTTGTCAATTAAATGTCAGTTAAGCTTTGGCCCCGCCAGCCGCCCTTTGCCCGTCTTGAATTGCAATCGGTTGACATTCAAGCGAGACACCAAACTGGGCGGTGCTTGGTGGGTGGTTCTGTGGGTAGCGGGGAGCAGGGGGCTCCTCACATCTCAAGGACACACACGAGCCACAGGCTGAGATGCTGCAGCCGATGAAAGGAACTGAAGCACAATGCGCCATTCCCAGCTATTTAATTACGACGAACCATCGCACCCCCAACCACTGCCCACTTTAGATTTAATTCTCGCAGAATGTTGCCCTGGATTCGGATTCATTAAAATCATATCAAAGCAGTCGCAGGCAGCAATTTATCTCTTCCATTAAATCGAATAGCCAGGAGAACGAACGATTCGAACGACCCTTCGCTGTTGTCCTGGACAATGTCTTTGTTAATAAATTCCTTGGTAATTAGCATTTGCATAGGTCGGAAGACTAAATATTTGCATATCGATTTGGCGCCTAAGCTACTTCCAAAGGATGTCCTAGTCCTGGCTAGAAACTGAACAGATAATTAATTGGTTCATTATCAAAGTAGTTATTAGGTAACTTGAAGGTAAGCTAGTAATTCTATAATGTAATATAATACCTGTATTTATAGAACGTATAAAGTAAAAGAGAAGAGCTTTCGAGTGACTGGAAAATCTTTACTTTTAAAGGAAACATTTAAATATTGTAACCTTTAATTTTATTCAAATTTTTTACTCTCTGGCTTAAGTTATTTCCAATTATTTGAATTTCATTCTAGGAACGACCTTTACATCCATTTACAAGACCTTAAGTTCGAGTTCAAGTACATCAGACTCAAAAGTCAGGCTGTTTATGGGATGTGATACATTCGCACGTAGCCGACGGGGATAACACAACTCGTCCTGACGATGGCCAATTTATTCCGACATTTTCAAATATCGTTGAGCTCATTTAAATGCAATTTTCAGCGTTCCCTGACCCCCAAAATGGACTGTCTGGTCTGGTCTGGCCTGGTTTGGTTTGGTTTTTGTTTTTCGTGCCCGGGTCCGGGTCCGGGTCCGGGTCCAGACACAGCTAATTGATTTCTCATTAGCCGAGAAGCAAGCGAAATTGTTGATTCGAGCCTTTGCAGGAGCGTGTCCTGAAACAGCATCTCGTATATTTAACGAAAAAAAAATGTAGATTCGCGGGAATGGAAATAAAAACCTGATGAGAATTGAGGCTGGCCAAGGCTCGAATAGGAAAATTGTTGTATTTGCTTATTTTCCTTCATTTTTTTCTTGTTTCATTCTTTTTCGTTCAATCGATTTTCGTCCTGCGGGTAGGTGTGTGAGTGTGAGGACGTGCGGGTGTGTTTGTATTCGCCTCTTCCAAATTGAGTTCGAATGCTGCGCGAATGGCCGAGGCTTTGCTTTTGGGTTTTTGGGTTTTTTTGGGGATAGCACAAGTTGATACAACTTGGGCAGCGACGAACAACGTGACGTTTAAGTGTGATTCCTTGTTGCCTGCTGGTGTGCGTGTGTGTGTGTGTGGTTGTGTCCGGTGTGTGTGCGGCAGTGTGTGTGTATCTGCCTTGCTGCCCTGTTTGTTTTCCACTTCAACTCTGCCTGGGCCTAAGGTTCAACAAATTCATCCTCTCATCTTATCTCACTCGCTCGTCCTTCTCAGTCTCTCTTTGCTCTCTCTTTGTCTTCCGCTGTCTCTCTCTCCCTCTCTGTGTCTCTCTCTTTCTCTCTCTGCTGGAGGCTTAGCATTTTTCGTGCCTAAGTCAAATAATGCGCTAACACATCATTTCACACTTAAATGCTGTAAAAATATGCATAAAGCTTTCGGCAGAAACCCCTTGGTACAGACAAGTTTCAATAAATCGAACCTAAAGGTTAACAAGTATCTCAGACACTATAAGCAGTGTTCAGGATGCTTCAGAAATCACAAATCTTTTTACATTCTCATAAAAAGTTCCTATTAGTAAGCAATACAATAAGTTTAGAAAGAAATAAGTTTTTTACGATGTAGTGTCATTTTTATTTCTTATTTGGTGTATTAATCACCTCTTTTATTTTCTTAGCACCTCCATAAATGTATGTTTCCCTGCATTTTTCTTATTTATAACTGTTCAGTAAAATAAATATTATTCATAAAATAGCCGGTGAAATATTGGTTCAGTTTGAATTATTATCACTAAAAAAACGGATTGCTTTTACATATTTGTACACTTTCATTTTTTCCTCTTGCTTATTTTCCATAGCTTCCATTTTGTGTGAAAAAATCCTTTATTTGCGTTGAAAAAATACAGACGAAAATTCGCCTCTGGTGCAAATAAATCATTTTCATCGAATTTTATTCATTTCGAGATTCGTTAAACTCAATTAACACGTCGCTTCCATTGTTTTTTTATGAATGCCTGTGAGTTTGATGAGCTTAAAATATACGTTATATGCATATCCCTTTCGGGGGATTAAGGACATCATTTTTTCTGACATATTTAGGTAGTTCAATGGTAATGCATTAAGCTTTGGACCACAATGTAGTTTAAACTGTATCAATTATTCAATTAAAACACAAATGTATTCTTTCATTTAAGATTATTTAGAATGAATTTAAAAGAAAATATTATTAAAATTTGGTTCCTAATATTCTAGAGAAGTTCTTCATTTCTCGCTTACTGAAAATGGTAAGATGAGCAAAGCTAACTTAATTCAATTAGTTTTAGGTTTGACCTAACGTTTTTCACAAAATATAAAATAGATAGTTTAAAAATATAAGGTAGAAATATACAAAAAAAAATAAAAATAAAAAAAAATGATCTAAGAAAGTCGTTTATAAAGTCCTTAAAGCATTTGTAACCCAAGATTGAGCAATAAATCCCTCTAGGAGTCTTTCTGGAAGCTTCGGAGTATTTCGGATTTTAAATTCAAAAAAGGAATATAACATTTTACCATTTCTGCACACATATCCGATTCAAAGAATTTGTACTATATCCTTGCAATATTTCATACTTAAACAAGCCGTAAAGTATGCAATGCCTTTATGCCTTCTCATATGTTAAGTTAATTGATGTTATTTTCTTCCCACGTCTGTTAACCAATTTGGAGGGTTGCCAATTATAGAAGTTCGACTGTATAGAGATGTTGTGTGTGTTACTTACATATCTCAATCGCTGTCGCTTGTCTGCTCACATTTGGCGGTTGTCACTGCTGCTTTTGTTGTTGCTTTTGTCGCTATTATTGTTATTGTATTAGTTGTCGTTGGAGGTGCTGGCGTTGTTGTTGTTGGTGCGTTTGTTGTTGTCGCTGTTCGTTGGCAGCCAGCATCAATCTGTGTCCAGCATTTTGGCATCTTTCGGCTTCGTTTTACCCTCTTCCTCGCCTTTTGCTTCTGCTCCTTGTGCTGCTTTTCTTTTTTTCGTCGGTTCTGTTTGTTTGCCTTGCCTCGGGGCCATACACCTCAACGATGTTGGGTTTATTTTATATTTATTTCGTGCGTTTTTCGAGGTGCCGGGCGATGTTGAGGAAGGCGTGGGAGCGGGAGCAGGCCAAAAATATGAACCTCCTTGCCTGTGGCCGTGTGAGTGTGTCTGTCTTAGTGTGTGTTCGTTTGTGTGTCAGTGTGTATATATTTGCCTTGATATTTTAAGTATCCTGTTTGCGCTGTTTGCTGCGGCTGCTGCCTCTTATTCTTCTTCCCTCACGTTTCTGCGTATTATTTGCGTAAATAGAATTTACGTTTACGTTTTCCACACACTTGGCGCTCTCTCTTTGTGTTGCCAAAATTAACTTTGATTACCAACCACGGGCTTCGCTCGAATATTTCACTTGTAAAAATATATATATTATAATCCACTTTTAGGATCCAGGTGCAAATAACAATGTGCAAGTTACAGCTAATTTATTGTCCCATTCTCACGCACAGCCGCTCGCTCTAACACACACTATTTACTCACACACAATAGCAATTACAGTTAGCCTGCATTGATGTATTGTCTTGCTGCTTCCTCTCCGCCATCAGCTTTAATTTCACTCAAGTGTATTTTCCTGCTTTCCCTGCCTCACTCTTACTCTCTCTCCCGTCTCCTCCTGCCTCTCTACCTATCCACTGTGCCTAGCGTAAAGCTTCTGTTGTTGTGCTAGTAGTGTTGTCCCTGCTGTTGTGTGTGTGTGTGTAGTTGTTGTTGTATTTGTATTTGCTGGCTTTGTTATGGCTGCTCTCTCTCCGCTGGTCGTTGCTGCTGCTGTTGGCCACCACAGCTGTTGTTGCTGCTGCTACTTCTGCTGCTGCTAATGCTGCTGCTGCTGGTGCTGCACGCGCCGCCTCGGTTAGCACGTGCTGTTGGCCACGACGTCAGTCAACGACAACCGCCTACGCACTGCAGGCGCCGAATCGGCGACGCTGGAATTTCAATTACGATTTTCGCTGGCAAGCCGCCTTTCTTTTCCGCTCTCGGGCGCTCTCTCTTTGTCCTTGTGGTGAGTTTGCCGTTGTGCTCTCTTCGCTCGCAGCCTAAGCCTAAAGCTGAATTTCCAAGTTAACTTCGATTGTCAAAGGTTAGTTGCTTAGAGTAAAGCTTGTCGGTTTTCAAGTTAAGTTAAAAATATATTTTTATGAAAGTGAAACATTTACTTTACTTCTGAATTATTTACTACAAAATTCCATGGTCCCACGGGTCGGATGAGTAATTTTGTTAATTTTTATTACTCACTATTTGGGAAACAAATATCTGAAAACTAATATATTTCATTTTTTAGCTTGTTTCTGGCAGATCAAATAAGTAGAGATTTAAATTAACAATTCCATAGACCCACATGTCGGATGAGTAATATTTTTAAATTCCAATAATAAGGAAAATATATTGAAAAGTTATTATCTAAAAAGACGGAAACCCTTTCATAGAATATATTTTAGTAGAGCCAACACTGCGTATGACAAATAAGTTTGGACACTGCATTCAATAATTTTAATAGCCCAAATTTATCAATCATAAAAATAAAATAAAATTAGTTAAAACAATATAATTTTCAAAAAAGTAAAAGTAATCCAATACTTGCTTGCGTATTGTAATTTAAATTAAAGAACATATTAGAAACAAGAATAAAAGCCACCAACAGGCAAGTAAAGAGCCCTCTTACCCGAAGACCAAAGAAAGAGCGTTTAGCTAAGAAGAGAGCGAACTCTCTCTTGCCCGAAACTCACCACACATCCGATGGCGATGGGAAAGAAAGTGAAAGCCATTAGCCGGCTGACAGCGGGGTCCTCCCAGGACTCTGCTCCAAGCCCCTTCCCCGTCAAGGTGAACACGGATTGACTTCTCACAGCCGAGCCGAGTGGGATCCCCCCGTCCGCTTGCATAATGCGCTTTTGTGTGGAATTAACAATTCCTGAACTTGCATTTGCAGGTTGCTATTATTTATGACTCTCACTTGCACAAAGGCACGAGCCCCTTGTGCGCTTCCGTTTCCCTCTGCACCTCTCCTCCCACCATCGCATTCCCACAGCTGAGCAAAAACAAAGCTCAGCTGCAGCAGCAGCCAAAGGAAGAACAGCAAGGAAACCCGGCTAGGAAGTCATAAATTCCCACAGCGGTTAACAGGTGCATTTGAAATGTTCGCCCTTAAAAAGAGATAAATGCATAAACTTGTGGGGTCCTGCGATAGCGTGTACAATGTGCATTTGCAGGATAAATTTACAAGAGATCTCACAGGAGATTCTTACAAACTTATTTAAAATATTTAAATGATTTTTTATTTTAATTATAAATTTGCAATTGGATTAACTTATACTGATGATGGCAATAAAAGAACAAATTTATAAATTGTCTTTTCTTTGACAAGATAATAATGTTTTTTCGACATTTATATATAATTAAAAATATATTTAGTAAGATTTATAAAGTAAAATAAATAACTCACTATATTTAGTGAGATCTATACAGTGGGTTATATAAGTCACTGTTTAAATCTCAATAATTAAATAACTCACTGTATAAATCACACTAAATAATTTTAATTTCACACCTTTTAAAAATTCTCTTAAGAAGATTCTCATAAAAAATCTTTCCTAGGAATCGCCCCTTAATTTTCTTGGTGGCAACCGATAGTGCACGAGATAGTAGCCGACTATCTTTGGAAATTAATCATCTTCCGGACACCACATTGATCTGTTTAGGCCATCAATCATTTTGTGCATTAGCTACTTGACACTCACCTCGAAATTCTGGTCGGTTTAAACTGCAACTTTAATAACGAGGTTCACGAAGTGCACTCTTTGGTGGCTAAGGCTGAATTCAAAGTCAATGCCAGGAGGCGAGAGCCAATCTGAATTCCGCTATGTGGCGTCGCATTCGGTGGAAATTTATGCACAATCCCGGGGAGCTTGAGAATGCGGACTGTGAGTCAGCGGGATTTCTGCGCGGAAAAGCTGAGTGACACGCACTGACAGCAGAGCTCGGAAACTCCGTTAGCAGAGCCGCCTGTTGCATGCCACCACCTAGCACACGCCACCCACAATACACACACCCCACACACAGCCCACCGAGCAACGCCCGCCGCTTGAGTGGCAGCTCGGCGTGGCGTTAATAAGCGCCTTTTCCACGGAAATTCCCATCGAGTGCCACTTGAAACGGGAGTGCTCACAATGTGCCGTTCTTGTTTGTTGTTTAATGAAAGCTTTCATCGCAGGCAGTCCATTAGGTATGAATCTAAACAAACGCGGTGACCCTTTGGGAAATCCAAAATGGTTAATCACACTTAAGTCCTGCGCACAGAAACAAAAGACGAAATTCCACACACAATTGGGGGAAAAGTTGAGCATTCTGCGGAGGACATTTTTTGAAGTGGATTCTTATTTTTAAGGTTTTTATATATAATCTATAAGGAAGTATACATATATATATTCTTACAGTAGGTTAATATTCTTAAGGGTAATAATGCATTTTTGATTGCATTCTTAAATTATTTGTATTGTATTTTAGTTTTACTTTTAAGTATATTATAATAATTGTGATTCACTGTAAAATATATTTTTTAAAGGATTTCTATATATTTGTTATCCTATTTTTATACCTGTGCAGTGTATTATAATTTCAGTCAGAAGTTTGCAACGGAGTGAAGGAAACATTTCCGACCCTTGATCAGCATCAACAGCCGAGTCGATCTAGCCATGTCCGTCTGTCCGTTTCTACGCAAACTAGTCTCTCAAATTTAATGAAATTTTGCAGATAGTCTTCTATATACTCTCAATTGTATATAAGTCAGAACGAGAGGGATCAGCGAACTATATCATATAGCTGTCATACAAAAAATCCGTAAATTTGTAGAAAAAAATATATCTTCACTGTTTCTTAATTTTGGATTTAAAATCGGACTACTATATCATATAGACAAAGGTTGAAAAATTTTTAGAAAAAAATACTATAAATTTGTCAGTTTCCAACATAACTTCTTCATCTTTAAGATGCAAGCATTCTATATTATTTTTAGAATTTCGTTTTTAATTTCATAAAGATATGACGACTATATCATAAGGATGCCCTACAAACGATCTGTAAATGTGGAGGAAAAATACTTTTTACTTTACGTGAAAAAGATTTTAATAAAATGTAAATCTGTAAAAATAAAATGAGTATAGAAGTAATTCATATTATATTACATAGAGATAGATTATAATTGATCCAATTGCAATCTGCAAGGGTATACAAACTTCATCCTACCGAGGTAAGCTTCCTGACTAGCTTGTTTATAATTCCCATTGCTATAAAATAGTATAATATATGGACAAAATGAACAAACCTGCTAGAGATCTTAGATACTGACTTAAATAACAGCTATTACTAAAACACAAGGTTATTAAGTTTAAGAACGACTAGATAATGATATGGTGCTCCGTTTACATTCTGTGAATGCTCTTGAGTTCTGGGAAAGGTCGGGCAGAGAAATTTGATAAAATAAGAAAAGTGTGCTATTTATTAAAAAAAGAGCAAAAATATATTTATGCAATGTCAAAAAGCCTTGCATAGTTTTCTGAGTAAAAGGAATATTTATTTCTCAGGATAAGTTTCCACGAATTTG
The DNA here is from genome assembly GCA_008042585.1 of Drosophila punjabiensis. Lineage (NCBI taxonomy): Eukaryota > Metazoa > Arthropoda > Insecta > Diptera > Drosophilidae > Drosophila > Drosophila punjabiensis. The sequence continues at coordinate 13,055 of VNJR01002770.1, read as the reverse complement.
GACTTTTCCAGAAGCTTTGTGTTACAGTTACTTACTGGTGGTGCCCTTTGCTTTGATAGTCCTTGTCTTAAATAAAACCTCAAGGTTGAAGATCCTTGCTCAATGTTGGCTCCACAGCCCCACCCCCTCCTCCTTGCAAATTCAAGACGGCGCCTGGCATATTGAGGGTGCAGCAAGTTGCCGACGGCAGCGAGAAATGCGATGAGGACTCTAAAACTTTCCACTTTCCTCGCCGCACTAATCGGATTTCATTTAATTAGTTGCTCAAAGGAACGAAGCTGCAGAAAGTGGAAAATGGAGGAGAGGACGAGCGCAACAACAGCAAATCAACAACAGCAACAACGACAACCACAACGAAAAGAGTGCAAAGACAAAGCGGCTGAGCACTTTTTTATTACACACCGAGAAAAAAAAAGTAGGACGGGATGGCCGCATGTCGCGCGGCAAATTGTCAGGTGCTAAGCTTTGATAAAGTGCGCACTCGAAGGGACGACGAAAAAGTTAAGCTTGGTCGGGCGGGGGGAAATTGCCCCCAAACGAAATGCAGACAGGAACATTTATTAAACGTGAGACGCGGCGAGGTGTTTTTTTGTTTGCCTTTGTCCAGAAACGAAGAGCTCACACATTGAGTTTATGCGAAATCGATTTTGCAAAGAAAACTTAATCATCATTTTCCGGCAAAGAGAACTACTATAATTTTTATAGTTTGTTTATTTTTTGATAAGTAAGGATCCAAGCAAATAAAATTAATACCTTTGTTGAGATATTTTCAAAGAGAGCTTTCCAATCGTAAATCATCAACCTTTTCTGGGAAAACTTAGTTTAGTTATATTTACTTTATTTAATTTTTATGCAAATTTGAATTCAAATATTAAAATAAAATCTTGCATTAAACATTTTGAAATTCTTAATTAAATAAAATAAAGGTCGTGATTATCCCAATTATCATGTAAATTTAACATATACTTATGCACCTTAAATTCATGAATTGCACTGCATAACCCAAATATATGCACTCTCTTTCTCGCTCTTACCGCAGGTCAAAGTTTCTCTTTGAAAGTTTCATATGGGAAATAACGGGAGCTCAGGTAACGGTAACTGAAACGTTGCCATCGCTGATTCCAAGCAAATTGGCTGTGTCTGTGTGAGCAGGACGTATGTACGTGTGCGAGCTGGGTTTTTTGTTTATGGAAAGTGTTATTGTTTGACTTTGAACTTTCCGCTTGTTTGCCATCCTTACACGGGTGTGGGGTGTGTGTGTGTGCTGTGTGCTGTGGACCAAAGCCGAAAATGGCCCAAACAATATCATAAAATTTAATGCGCTCATATTTCATGGCCTAACAAACGCACGCTCACACTCGCACTCGAAAACGGATCTCGAAAGCCCAGGGCTGGGCAAATACATAAATCAACCGGGCAACTTTATCGCTTTATTTTTAAGCTCACTGCCAAAATGATTGAAACGTTTCTGCAGTCGAATAAAAAGAGGATTTGCTTATGTGATAATAAAAACGCATGTTCTTTTTTTCTTATTAATAAACCATTGAATTCAACACTTTCTTTTCAAGAATAGTTTTTCAATAAGCACTTGCTTGGGGGGTTGGGCTTATCATGCCATTTTTATTTTTGGTCCGCGTTTTTATTTTCAGCTTGGCGATAACAGCAAATAATGACTATTTACAAATCGAATTGTCAAGCTATTATCTTCTAAACATTAATTGATGTGTTATAAAAATAGTCGCTTTCATGCATTTTTTGCGGGCTTTGATAAACTTTTTCGCATATAGAATACAAAGAGTAACCATTTAAACTATTTCTGTACTTAATCACTAGATTAGCAACATTAATTACAGGCTTAAGGCTATGAACCTATTTCATAGAGTTTAAATTCGAGTTATTTTCGGTAATTTACATATATAAGAACAATTTAAACCTGTAATCGTATATAAACAAAATGAATTATGTAAAAGCCCAAAAGTCTGTATTATCTTGTTGAACGCACCTAACTCTATGTAGCTCGGATCTACATAAGAATTTTATATTTTTAAGCTTTGAAAAGTTACGCATACGCCCTGTTTAAAGGATCTTCAAAAAAATCCCCAATATGTAGCATTCCTTGCAGTTTAATGTTATTTGTATTAACAAATAACAAAGCAGTACTGAACACGTCGTTTAAGTTATTACTATTATTATAGATTTGATTTCTTTGTTTACATGCTCACCAAGAAGAAGACTTTAATTAAATGCAATGTATGCAATAGGCAGGACCTTTTCATTTCTAAAAGCTTGAATAACATATAATTTCTTTTAATTATTTTAGCTTAAGAATGCCAAAGAAGAATGCTGACGGAATCATTCAAGAGTTGCGCTTGCTCTCCGGATAAGTACTTACTTGGTGGCGCGGGACGTTGGGGACCGGCACAGCTTCCGTGTTGAGCGATAAGAAAACAACTCTTCTCTAGCCAGAGTTCGTTCCAGCGTCTTGGAAGTGGGGACGGAAATCGGGGCAACGGTTAACACGTAAGAATACGGAGATTCGCGCTTTTCCAAAATCGGAGCGATAAACGCACCGCTTTTAACATGACGGAGGTGTTTTCACAACTATTTTTAGTACAAGTTCAAAGCAATGGAATTGCGTTCTTTTGTCGCTCGCATTTTCTCGCCGTAATGTTTATGATAAGCTCGCGATTTGCACAATTAACAATGGAGCGGAGGGGGGTTCGGTGACCGGACGGGGGGCGAGCATCCGCGGCACTTATTGTGAATTTCTTGCGCCCCGAGCGCGCTTTTGTGCATTTTAATAGGCACAAAGAAAGAAGCAGAGCTTGAGAAATTTACGCAATGGCATTCACAATGTTGCGGTATTTTCAACGTTTAGCTTAGCCCGAAAAAAATAATTATTTTTAATACTTTTGACGCTTTTTAGGTCACTTTAGCTAATTTTCCCTCTGGAACTTGATTCGAGTTTCAGTTTGGCGCCAAAACTTGCAAGTCCAGCCCTGGTTCTTGTCGTGCGCCCTGCCGTGAGCAGATGTTTGCATGCACAGAAACTTTTAAATCTTTGATTTTAAACTCTTGATTTATTAATAAGAAAAAAACAAAGCATTCTTTTTAATATAAAGAACATTTCAGGCGAGAAACTTAAAAAAGCAACTCAAGAAAATGAATTAAAATATTGAGAGGGCTGCCAACTCCTTTGAAATATAAAACACTTTTTGGGAACTTTTGAAATTGATTTAAATAATTAAACAAGCCATAATAAAACTTGTTATTTTATTAATTATTTTTAGTAAATTATTTTTAATTTAACTGTTTTTTTATGTAGAATGAACGATTTACTGTAAACATTTGTAGATTTTTTAGGAAATAAGCCGGTTTTGCATCTGGCAACACTGGCTCTAGGAACGACGTCTGTTTTTTAGTTGTTAATCATTTAATTTCACATTTAATCCTACGTGTCCCGCCCATTACTCTTGCAAATATGGTCGACAATTTGGAGCCCCTGGAACCGAGCCTGCAGAATCTCGTCCAGCAGGACTCGCTCAAATGGATCTTTGTCGGCGGCAAAGGTGGCGTGGGCAAGACAACCTGCAGGTGAAAACAACAACAAAGACACTTAAGCTTTCCGGCCAATAACTAATTACTGCTTATATGTATTTATGTTTTCAGCTCCAGTTTGGCCGTTCAGTTGGCTAAAGTCCGGGAATCGGTGCTCATTATATCCACAGATCCGGCGCACAACATCTCGGATGCGTTTGATCAAAAGTTTACCAAGGTGCCCACAAAGGTAACTGGAAGCTCACGACCGGCATAATGGGGTTTTAAAGACTTCGTTAAAGCTAAAGAAATCTTAATTCAATCCACATTTTGTTTAATCCTTTAGGTCAATGGCTTTGACAACCTGTTCGCCATGGAAATCGATCCAAATGCTGGCCTTAATGAGCTGCCCGATGAGTACTTCGAGGGCGACAACGAGGCGCTGCGTGTGAGCAAGGGCGTGATGCAGGAGATGATCAATGCTCTGCCTGGCATCGATGAGGCCATGAGCTATGCCGAGGTGATGAAGCTGGTCAAGGGCATGAACTTCTCGGTGGTCGTATTTGATACGGCGCCCACGGGGCATACGCTTCGCCTGATCGCCTTCCCCCAGGTCGTGGAGAAGGGTCTGGGCAAGCTGCTGCGGCTCAAGATGAAGGTGGCGCCGCTTCTTACACAGTTTGCCTCCATGCTGGGCATGGCTGATGTAAACGCAGACACGCTCTCTCAGAAGCTGGACGACATGATGGCCGTGATCACGCAGGTTAACGAGCAATTCAAGAATCCGGTAAGCAATATATATTTTATTTATTTTATTTTATTTTATTTATTTATTAAACCATATAATTTCCAACGACAGGACCAAACCACCTTTGTGTGCGTCTGCATTGCCGAGTTCTTCTCCCTGTACGAGACGGAGCGCCTCGTGCAGGAGCTAACCAAGTGCGGCATTGACGTACACAACATAATTGTGAACCAGCTGCTGTTCTTGCAAAACTCCCACGATTCGTGCAGCATGTGCGCATCCCGCTTTAAAATCCAAGAGAAATACCTTGACCAGATTGCCGATTTGTACGAGGACTTCCATGTGACCAAGCTGCCGCTGCTGGAGAAGGAGGTGCGCGGCCCGGACAGCATCCGGTCCTTCTCCGAGAACCTGATGACACCCTACGAGCCCAAGAAGCACAAAGAGTAGCACCGCTAAGCCCCCATCCGTTTGTAAGATTCGTCCCCGTTAGTTTGTGAGCTCGAAATAAAATTGAGTTAAGGAAGCGGATCCCCGAATGAATCCTCTGCTTCAACGTGTAAAATGGACGAGGCGAGGGTTATGTATTAAAAATAAAAATGAGAGGAAACACTTTACAAGCCGCCACCACAACGTTCTAGTTGCACAGAGCCGGGCAGGCTGCTGCTGCTCTCCGAAGCCTTCTTCTTGAGGTCCATGTGCATCCGGGCGTAGCTCAGGTAGGCGGTGTCACCCTGCACAATGGCCGACATGAGCAGCAGGAACTCGTACAGATTCACCTTGCCCTGCGCATGACAATCGATGTCGCTGAGGACATTGTGCATTAGGTCCAGAGGCACCTCCTCTACGCCCAGACTTTTCATGGACCTGCAACAGTCGGAGATAGACACGTAGCCGGTGTTGTTGTCATCAAGGCTATTAAATTGCTTAGCAAACATTTCCACCTGGCGCACTGACATTTTTATGGGGATATTTTGATGCAGGGAATTCTTCTTGGGCAAGCTGCCCATCTGCGAGTTGAGGAAGGAGCGCGCCTCAAGGATCTGCCGGTTTTTTTCCTCGCTCGTCCAGTTCAGCTCCTGGGCCATAATGTCGGCCACCTGTGGCAGTATCTGTTCGGCCACCTGGACGTTAAGGAAGGCCACTCGCAGCCGGCGTGCCATCATGTCCTGCAGCGTGCAGGCAAAGTCCCGAACGCCCTGCCTCACCTCGGCCTCGATGTAGGGAAACTCCGAGTGCAGGCGCTTACCCACAATGGGCCACGCCATGCCGCTGTTGTCCGCTGACGCGGCCAGCTTAAAGGCATTCGAGCCGTACGTATTGGACAGATGCTCGGCCACGTCGCGCTCCATGCCAAAGTCCTGAACCAGCCGAATGAACATTTTCGGGTTCCAGCCACTTGCTCCGTCCAGCTGACAGGACAGCCTTGCCGTCGCCGAAGTATCGCTCAGCGGTGAAAGATCTCCGTAGCGAATAGCCGCGTCAACCGCATTCTGGGAAATCGCCCTAAAGGAGGACCAGTTGCCGCCCACAACAGACAGCATGTGACGGGGACCCAGATGGATCTCATGGTTGTTGAGCTCAGAACGGCGCAGGGAGGTGGGTTGGACGGGCGCAGGCTGGTAGCCGCCCCAAGCGGCCAGAACATCGCACCTCCGGACAGCCAGGTTGGGACCCATCAGGCGCTTGATGCCCCTCAACAGGTACTGAATATCCAACTCGGTGGGCTGCGACGGAAATTGCTCGGGTAGATGGCCGGGCTCATTTCTGGTGCCGACCAGCGTGTGACCCTTCCAGGGCAGAAGGAATATAGATCGGCCGTCGGGAGTGTGCGGATCAAAGAAACCCACTTGCTCCGGGCAGTAGAATCGCGGCAGTACAATGATCGAGTTCCAGCTGCCGGTGCACAGCGGCTTTGCTTCCGTATCCTCCAATCGGCGCACGACATCGCTCATGCTTCCCGTGGCATTGACCACCACCTTGGCCCGGATTTGGTACTTCTTGCCCGTCAGTTGATCCACTGCCTCGGCGCCCGCTATGTTGCCCTCCTTGTTCTTGATCAACCGCACCACCTTCATGTGGTTGCAGATGTCAGCGCCGTACCGAGCGGCTGTCAGGGCCAATGAGAGACACATTCTTGCATCATCGTGCTGGACCTCATAAAAGACGAAGGCGCCGAACAGCTCCTGACGCTGCTGCAGGGGAAACACTTCCAAGGCCTCGTCGGCACTGAGATACTGGAAGCTCTTGTTGCCCTTGGGCGCCATCAGGTGGTACATCTTCAGTTTTATGTAGTACAGGGGTGCCTCCCACCATTTATGGACGGGCAGTAGGATGGGCATGGTCTGGCTGAGGTGCGGCGCCAGGTAACCAAGGTGGCTGCGCTCCTTCAGAGAGCAGCGGACTCGCCGGAAGGCAGAAACATCCAGACGCGATATGGCCTGATCCAAGTCCATCATGCCGCCGTGCAGTAGCTTGCTGGATATTGAGGAGCTTCCACTGCCAAAGTCTTCGGCCTCGACCAGGGCCGTCTTGAGGCCCCGTGTGGCAGCATCCAAGGCACAGCCGGAACCCACTACGCCGCCGCCAATGATCAGGATGTCGTAATGGGTCTGCTTGAAGGCATCCAGGCACATCTTGCGCGTGGGCAGCTCTCGTTTCATCTGCGGCCCCGGCTCCGAGCCAAAGGAGCTCTCATCGAATCCAAAGGCGTTGGGACCCAGCTTGGAGCTGCCCAGCATTATCGCCATCTGGATGAACTTGGCCATTTCGGATCTTGCTTGCCCTAAAATTTAGACCGAGATCTCTCTGCGGCGAGTCGAAGAGTGTAAATAGTAACAAAACAAACGACGAACTGACGGAAGCAACAAATTTATAAGATACTTTCGTGTTTTTTTTTTTTTTTGGAAATATGTTTAATGTACATACATGTCTCGTGCCTCAAGTGTTGGAATATCAACTGGGAAACAGACTCTAGGCCCGGTGTCTAAAGGAATTACATGGGTAGAGAGGGTTGTGTACAAAAAATGCCAAATGCCAAAATGTAACATTAAAACTTAGCACAAATTTACTATTAAAATCGCCCCCGCTCCGTTGGCTCATCCGCTGCCGCTACTCCTCCAGTGACGTTTGAGCGTTCGTTTGTAGATTAACTAATTGGTTCCGGAGCGGGCTGGGCCTGGTTTTTGGATTCACTACTGTTTGGCAGCACCAAAGAAGAACTTGTAGAAGAGCGTGGCCACCAGGCAGAGCACCAAGGGCAGCAGCCACGACTTCACTGAGCTCTCCTCGTTCTGCGTGTCCGTGCTCCAGGTGGGCTCCGACTTCTGGGCGACGCTGGTCCGTTCGCTTTCCACCAGCTCGCCGATCTTGTACTTCTTCATCATGTCGCGGGCATCGTTGCTGTGGCCAACGTCCTCAAAGTTCTCTGTGGCATCCTTGCCGGCCTGCTCGATCAGCACCTCCTCGCCGCCGGGATGCTGCAAAAGAACGAAACGTAAATAAATATTCGCATAAATCACTGAATTCTCTCCTTCACAACAACAGAAGAAATGCTAATATTCACGACTGACCCTGAATTGTATGGTTTAACAATCACTTCGGCTCAGGTCCGAAGTCTTGAGTACTTTATAAAAAAATATCCGCTATATGCAAATCTAATTGTCCGCAAACTGTATATTCTGGGTTGTGAAACGTCAGAGGAATTTGAAAATAGCTAAAACTATTTGTATGGGTTTCTTGGCAAGTCTAAATACGAACTTGTTGCGTTTGAATATTGCATTTGTTACAGGTTTCAAGGAATATTATACGTTGAAGCACATTGTTTAGATATATAGCGGGTATTTTTGCAACTAAATACAACACAAAGAAAAAAGATGCGTAACGCCATACGATTTCTTGTAATCTTTTTTCATTTTTTATAATTTCGTTTCATATTATCTTTGGTTTACAACTTTTTGTCTTACTCAGAATGTTAGCCAGCTTTATAGTTTTAAGTAGTCATTTAAAATTGCAACTAAGAATGATGACAAACTTTATAAATATCTTCGTATCAATGTACTTATGGTTGCTTAAAATAACTAGCTTCCTTTCTAAGGTAGCTTTAAGATAAGCAAATATCATTTTCACAAAAGTTTGGTGCGATTGCAAAGCTATTTTGCAACCTTAACTTTTTAAGTTTAGAAAATTAGTACGATTGCAAAGCTATTTTTCAACCTTAACTTTATGAGTTTAGAAAAATAGTTTATTTAGTTGAGTTTTTACTCTATATATGGCGCCATTAGCCTTTTAATTGTATATAATTGTAATATTAAATACTTTTCAAAGTGTTTGTTTAAATACTTTTCATTATCATTTCAAAGCGACTAGCACGCTAAGTATAATATAATTATCTTTCTAGGCAAACAAGTAATCACAGTCTAATTGAACAATTCTCACATCTGATGGAGCTTCTCATTCATATAAAAATCATTCCTTAGTTCGAAAATAAAACAAAGAATCTGCGAGTCAAATTGTTCTCAATAACTTTGTCTGGTGATGCTGTATAAAGGTGCCCGGAAAATACTGCTACGCAATATCAGAATATCAGGTATTCAAAGGCACTGAGGATACATATAGAACAGAGCTCGAAAAGCAGTGGATCAGATTATGAATAGCATGTTTTAAACATGGTCTGGGATCGGTTTGAGTGATAGGCAGGGACTCAAACTTTGGAATGGAAATATAAGTGAGCCGCTTGGTCACCATCACTATTGTTATTTTCGATGGCATGCAAAGTGCAGCGTCATCGTTAGAATAATGTTTTCGCGGGGCTTATCTTATAAGAGTAGTCAATACTACAGATAGCACACTTTCCACGCCCACCCAACAACTGCCGCGTCAGGGTGAGGTGAGGCGTCTTTGGCTGCTACTCCTACAGAGTGGATTAGGGGAGCCTTTCGCCAGCCGGCAGTGCACTTGCATAAGAATCCAAGTCTCGGGGCCAGTCAAAAATCCAATGAGATGCAAATGGGGACGCGCTTTTTGCTTAACACTTGACATATGCAAATCGATCATAGTTTCGCCACACTGGCTATATTTTTTTTTTTGAGCGATTTCAAAAGTTCGGATTTCGACAGCTGCTGGGAGAGCGAAGAGCGGAGAAATCCGGACGCAGGTCAGCCAGAGTCCGGGGGTCAAAGTACAGACCTAATGACTACCGCCGCCGCCGCCGCCACTCTACACGCACGACAAGCGCTCAGGTGCAGTTCGGGGGGATCGGGGCCACCGCTCGCAGAGTGTACGTGTGTGTTGGCTCATCGCAGTAATGGAAGCAAGATAACACCCGAATGACCCCTATTAGGCGCGGTGCTTTGCGTCCAATTCCAACGTGTCCCACCACACGCCCTCTCTCTCTCTCTTTCCCTCACTTCTTCTGCCCTCTCACCTCGTTCAGGAAGGCGGTGACATCGTAGATGTTGTTGTGGATGAGCAGCCAGGTGTCCTTGTTCGTGTTGTGCTTGGCGACCTCGGCCCGCGTGTAAGTCTTGGCTCCTTCGCTCGACATGTTGATCACTTGTTGATATCTACTGCGCGTTTGATTTTTTAGTTTTTCTTCACGGTGCCTATTAGAGGTGGCGAAACATCGATGAAAACATCGATGCATCGATGTTTTTAATTATTTTGAGAAACATCGATATAATTAGGCGACTATCGATGTTTTTACAACTTCGGCAAATAAGTAAAACTAACCATAAAAGCTATATATTTAAGTAAATTTATTTATTATACTCCTGCAAGGTATTAAAATAATAATCAGAAGTAAAGGAGTCATTTCCGACCCTATAAATTATAAATGAGGTCAAGAAAAAGTATATATAAATTTGTCTTGTATTTATTGTTTTGTTTTTTTGATGTTTCTCCACCTCTATCACAAATCGCTCTGAAGCAGCGTTGCCATACATAGAATTTTTTCAATTTGCCAACGGATAGCTAGCATACTTTTAGGCGCGATTAATATTTTTAAGGCGCGCAACATTATAAAACTCTTTTTTAAATTACAAAATCAAGGCCACCAAAATCATCAAAAATAGCAAACGTTTAGATAGAAGTTGTGAAGGCCAATTAGAATTTCAAAGCGGATTTCAGTTTTTATAAAAACTAAGCAAATATTCAGCCAAATGAACCAGTTCCAAAGAAACACTTTTCCTTTCCTTCTTTGCTTGCGACAACAAAGACTGCGCACACTCAGATTTCGTATTTACACTTGGACCGTGCCTTTATTTCAGATTCGCCAAAGGAGACTTCAAAGTCAAACGTATCCTGCTGTACGCCGTGCGGCTGCGGTGCTCCTCCAGAAAAAAAAAATAAAAACAGTCAAAAGGCATCGCAAAGAATTAAAGCAAATTAAAGCAGCGCTGCTCAGGCGTTTGAATTAACTAACTATTAAAGTTAACAGTAACAAGTAACAATATTTTGATAGGCAAACTGCGGGAGTGTTTTTTAATACGCTGCGCTTTTAACTTTTTTACAAAAGGTAAGTTAGCCGCGAGCAAATCCATTGTATTACGCAACTCCCCCCTTGACGTGTGTGTGGTGTACGTGCTCAGTTGCCATTTTCTTGGAGGCCAAACTTCCTTATGGGGATATATGTACATACAGCTTTTCCGGCGTCCATTGTGTCCACCTTTCTGATGCGTAATTCGAGCCATCGGATTTAAATGAGGCGTCTGTTGAGATACACACCTCGCAAATGTTTGATTATCCTTTATCATATCGCGGACGCATGGCTGCTAAAAGCTCACCGAGTGTAAACAACTCTTATGGGGGGCCCATTCAAAACTCACTCAAGTGGCCCGTAAATCAATGGGCTTGTTTTTGTGTCTTCACAAGTATCAAAACGTATCAAAACACTCTTATCAGCACCCGGAGATTTGGCCTGGGATTACCTGTTACCAGACTTTTCTGTATCCATCGGATGCATTGAAATCCAGAGCTTCTTTGAAGGTTTTGGGGTAGGCAAAATATGATTGATGACTCTTGACAGCTTCTAACTGAAATCTGGGTGTGGCGAGCACAAATTTATAGCTATATATTTATATAAACACGCTCAAGATACGGTTTATATATATTTATTTGTAGCCCATTAGAACGCAATCAAGGATTGTAAATTAGTACCACTGGAAAGAAGAAGAAAATCAGTAGCAAAGAAAAATCAAATAAAAAGTCGACCGCTCAGATCTCGATCGATTGTGATCGGAGGCATTAATCGCATTCGCACAAAGGGACTAAATATAGCCCGATTCCGATTCCGATTCCCCCTTCCGATCCAGCCGTAGAGTTCACTCTGGTTAGTCGCCAGTGATTACAATAAAATTTAATGCCTTATTGCTGCATAATGGGAAAATGTCGACACTGGTCCACATTTTTTTGGCGCGACAGCCACCAGATAGAAATTTGCATTGCCAATCCGTCATTAGACTTGATTGATTCCATCATTAAATACAATTGACTGGAATTGACCAAACGAATATGTTTTCAATTCCAGCGCAGCGCCACAGAATAACAAATAAATAAATAATTCAGTAAATATTTTTTCTCGATTGCTGATCTTTTGATCGGTGATGAGGAGATCGGAGATCGGAGATCGGCCATATGCGAACCCGCCTTTTAATTGAGCTTCCAGCATTTAATTGGAGACAAATATTGTTTTTAATTATGGCTTTCGCGAGTCTCGCTTATCGCTTCTTTATGGCACTTTCGCTTTTTTCCTTCGCACAGATGTTCGTCCCACTAAGCTTGTCCCTATATTATATGGTAATAATCTCTATAAACTTAATAATATTCAGAGTGTAAAGTCGGGATAATATACAGCCGTTGACAACTAATTAGAAAGATGACTACGCCCGGTGCATTTGCATCGATAAAAAGTAAAACAGCAGATTTTTTAAACCAGTAAAATGCTTAATATCTTCTAGAAATATCATTCTTCAATAAATCATAGGGATTTATAAAATACCTTGCTTATTTTTAATAAAAAAAAAAATTTTATGAAAATATCGAATTTTACACTGTGCCAACTAATTAGAAAGATTTTCAACTTGTATGAAAATTTTTTGTTTTTCTTGTTATTTATTAATTAAAATGGTATAGTTTTATTTATTTTGCCGTTTATGATTGGTATTAGCCAACTTTTGATGCCAGAAACCACCGAAACCTGGCCAGGACTAAGTCAAATATATTGACAATGTATAGACTCCTTTAGAAGCTTTAAAAGCTAATAATTTAATATTTTTGTTGTTTACACCTGTCCAAATTGCATAAATACTATGTATTTCGATAATACTACAGTTAAAATAAAAATATTTCATCGAAACACTCAAATAATAGTACTATACCTGCAAAACTGTTCCCACCTCAGATCTGCTTAGTAGCTACACAAGCCGAAAATTAATTCTTAAAAATTGTGAATGAATAATAAAATCCAAATTTACTAGTAATTAGCTTCAAAATATTCAAATCCATTAATAAAAACCAATTGTGTAGGGTTTGGACTCGGATTATAAGAGTTATAGATCAATCTATAGTGCGCTTTTATACAAAAAGCCCAACTACTAGGTTTGGCATATCCATATATACAATTTTTTTGTTTAAATCACCCAAAAACGCCTAAAAAGTATTTTTTTTCTTTGAATCTCACTAAATAAAAATAAATTTAACGTTATATATAAGATTTATGGATTTGAGAACTTAGGAGCCGACAAACAAAAATCGTATGTAGCATATTTGTTTAATT